>PNEQ01061383.1:0-18543 GCA_003012365.1 Medauroidea extradentata | reverse complement strand
ATATATATATATATATATATATATATATATATATATATATATATATATATATATATATATATATATATATATGTGTATATATATACACACACACATATATTGCATTTTGGGCAGGGAGTGTTTGGCCTATATATGTGATTTTACGCTGTAGATTGTAGGTTTACTTCTGCGTTACAATTTGCTCATTCATGGGATGGGTTTGTTTGTGTAGCTGGCAGTTTAGTATTATTTAGGAGGCCTCTGGCATCTATAATTCAACGCAGTTTTCATGACAGTCACAATGGCGGAGGAATTCTTCTGTTTAGCACACAGACCACGCCACCGTTTCAGACTTCCGCGCTATAAATCAGAACTGTTTACTTGCAGTTATTTACGAACCCCAACCCATACTGCATTGCGTGTTTCGATCTGCGCAACGTTTCTTTTTCCAGTAGTATTTACGTCGGAGGAATTTTGAAGTGTCTACACCGAACAAAGATCAAAAAATTTTAAACATAGAATGTTCATAGAACAGTGATTTTTTTTTTAAAATTTGTATGAAATAAAGTTAAAATTTGAGTTAAATTTTGTCGGAAGTACTCCACTGTCTTGCTGATTTCGAAACAAAGATATAAAGCAAAACACATAAATTAAAAGAATTGTTACAACTAAAATAAATCGGGGGGAAAACACAAACAAACGGTACATTTGAATAATTTACCAGAAAACATTGCAAATTGATGAACCAAGATAAAATTAATCAAAAATATAAAATAAAAAGAAATAAACAATATTAGTGAAACAAATTACATGCCACAATTAATTCCTTAAGTAAGTGATCACTTGCAACGGTAATCTACCTGAAATCCGTTTAATAACTCCATGCTACCTCATCCGTGTACTCAGAATGTATTTAAAATTTATTAGTTTACATATTCTCGAAGATTAGTAAGGGTGGCCAGTGATGACATTCACATGCTGGCAAGTAGCATCGCAGGCGAGGTGCAGCGAGGAAAAGGTTTGGTACAGGAAAGTTATATACAGCTTGTGATGTGATTCGTGGGTACGGACTGTACAACGAGATCTGTGCTAAATACCAGGCAGCAATGGGAATAGTGCCAGTCGATTATGTTCGTCAGGTGGTTTTCTCGGGGATCTCCCGTTACCTTCGCCACTTCATTCAGGTGCTGCTCCATACTCACCTCATATCACCCTAATCAGCGCTGAAACCTTACTGTTGACAGCCGTTTGTCTGGTGTTTGAACTGCCTGCAGCGTGTTCGGAGTAGGCCTACCTTTCTTTTTTCCCAGAGACAAGTAAACGTGGGTCCACAGTGCTGATCTACGAAAAGAAAACTCACTTCAGACTATTTGTGGATAAGACTACTAACTCACCACGCACAATTGCAAGTATAATTTTAAAGTCTTCAAACTTGGCTAAAAACTGTTTTCCATCACTGTAAAAAAAAGTTGAGGTAAATTTACTCAACATGTAATGGAAGCTAATTACCTCTACAAGTGAGGGAAAATTACTCAACACGTGTCAAGGAAAGTTACTCAACTGGTAATATAATTTTTCATTACATATTGGCGCAAGCCCTCTAGGACAATTTGACATAACGCGCGAGCGAAACTTCCGAGTGGTTTGTGTGGCGAATACACTACCTTGCGGAAATTTCCACACATATTCGGAAATCAGATTTCCCTCTCAAGGTTGGGGAATATTACCATACACATGAGTAATATTACTAACATTTTTTTCAGTGCAGACAGTTGTTTCTCAATATATGTACTGGATTCGTTAGAAAGTGTGGTCTACACTTACCGTGGACTTTGCTACAGTGACACGTTCAATAGAATTATAGGGTCACCGCTTAAAGTCCAACAGTAAATACGGCGGGAACACTGCGCGCGTCATTACGACTCTGGCCGTACAGGCGATATCACAATACGTGTGCCGGCCGGCGTCGCTCGCCTGAAGGGGTGAAAAGACGTTGAATTGTTTTCTATCACCCTATAATAACTATCTAATCAATTGAAATATTGAGGTGTTACTCGCGTAAGAATGGTGCTTACGGAAGTACGTAAAAAAAGTTACATTTTAAAAAAGATAACCTAATTATTAAGATGAAACTTCGTTTGTAAACTTTCAAGGCAAACAATCAAAAACTTAAGTAAGTCTAGAGATAAATTATATAAGAGTTTCTTTCTGCAGTTCTGTCGAGATGTGTAGTACAGCCTCTATGTGCCTATGAAATGAATATTTGATGTTTTACATATGTTTTCATGAATATTTTCGGCGTTACGTGGCACAGTTATTTTCGTAGCCCCGGTATGTAGTTCTGGGGGGTCTGGGCTCGAATTTCGTGTAAGGCTGTGCAAACATGTAATTCTGATACGAAAACTGCATGCAGATGAAATAGTGCAATTAGAATAAGTTGTTAAAAAAGCGTTAAAATTGAGCACTTGGTCCACTATCCACTGTAGTTCCTCGACAGTATCAGCCCACATGTACCATCTCTGTAACTTCAAGGTTGTTGCGCTAAATCGTTTCTCCGAAACTTTAACCCGCCAAAACTACCTAATGACACTAAATAAAAAAAAATCCGTAATTGATGATGGCACTGTCACCAATAGTTATTGCTGGTGGGGGGGGGGGGGAGATCAGTCTTTATACCACGTAAACCACGTATTTCATTCGATTACCGTACATTAAGAGACTGTAATTACTTCACAACGTTAACTTTTCTGTGGCTTTAAAAATAAGGCCCAGGCGAAGTCGCTGTTCGTGGCAGGGACAGACTTAGATCTGTTATTCACGTGGATATCTACTTATCCTGCTGCAGAGTTAGCTCAACTATTATAGAAGCTTGGTCATTCTAACACTTGATGACTGAACTATAGTACTAATCTTGTGGCCAGAGAGGTCTTTAAATTAAAGTACATATCGTCTACTATCAGTAATACACGCGAGCAAAGCTGCGGGCGGACTGCTGGTACAGTATGAATGTGACAAGGCAGTGGTTGTGAGTGGTGTACGACAACTAAGCTGAATCCACATCATGACTGTACGCCTATCGCCACTCTAATAGACGTCATCCAAGTCAAGATGTGTTACGCCGGTTTGGAGTATTGGAGCTCCTTGAATTTGGGTCTGACAAATTCATACCATAGAGATTTTTTTCTTTCTAATGCCCGTATCTACATATCTCTCGACAGTCCGTACAATGTGTTTAAACTTACATGGTGAAATAAATGTGCAGTTGACCCAAACATATTTTGGTTGGCTGTACAAGATACGAAACTCACAACAATGTTGACTTTGTAGACTTGGACAATAAATAGTTTAGTAGGCTTAACCTTTGCGAAGAATAAATAAAATATGGCAGGCAATAACATAATATTCGGCTGATTAAACTCTTACATGCTGGTGTGAAATCATAAACGTGTGTGTATTTCTTTTTACGACTAACTTAACTAAATACTCGTTCCAATGCGTACTTTTGCCTTTTCAAAATTTGTTTTCCTGTTTTGCCGTTCACATACAGGCTTAACTTCTGAAATGATATTAAATTTTCAAACGAGGCGCAGCAATATTATCAAAATACTTACGATTTCGAAATGCTCTTTCTACGTAAGAAATTGTGAAGACTTTCTTTCGTCGTTACTGTCTTCAGAATCTTGAGCTTAGACGCTGAAGTTTAAATGTAAGTAATTTCTCGCAACCTCACATTGTGAAAGATTGTAATATTTTCACAGGATTTTCGTCATTATTTTGTTTCGTTTGTTTGTTAGCATTTTCTCGTCTTCGGTATCTCGGGGAGCTTTTCTTCTGCCCCGAAATTCTATCTTCCTCTTTTCACAGTAACTTTCTTAAAACACTTTTCAGAACAAAGACTCCCAAGATAACTTATAGTAGCTTTGCTGGATTCGAGGTTTAGGCGCAAGAAGCGATTAAATTATCTCGTCTTTAATCGCGGAAATGTTGAGACAGGATGCTAATGGTAAAGCTGAAAAGCTTGTTAGCTAGCCGAAAGTATCCTTTTGCGTCTGGTACTAATTTGTTACGTTTTCGTTTTAATTAAAATCTGTTTCAAGTAGCAAAGAATAATTTTCTCGCAGTTTCGTTCGGGTGGCTAAGGTCAATAACACCCGTGATAATTAAGTCTTAAATGTTTAAAATATGTTTTGTTGCCCTCTTCCGACTAACAGGCTGTTCGCTGTTTTTCTTTATGTTTTAAAAAGGCAAAACTCATCAATCCTTATATTTTCGTGTATACATATATAATAATTAACGTTGATCTTGACTAGCGATCAAGCGTCGATCAGGTAAATATACCTGCTACTTGCAGTCTACGAATTTGCCCACTCATCAAAACTTTTACCCTCAACGCGTTATGCACATTACGGCGTTGTGCGTAAAAATTTTGGTTAGTGGTCGAATTAGTTGATTGCGGCTGACGTACCCACTTACTGGCAAGTTCAGCTTGAATGAGATAATGTTGACGATGATTCGAGCCACACAGACACATGCCTATCATTACGACCAGCGTCAAAAGAATGGATCACGTGGCATGATAATGATGTAAAAAGGCGGTGGAAATCTATGCTTGAAAGTATATCGCAGTGCCCCAGGAACAATCGCACCGCAGAAGTGTCCGTCACTCACCCCACATGAGTATCGCAGTCCAAGTAATTCCTGTTCTACTGGGTCCGTGTTCGTATCGGAGACAACTGTGGGGTGTTACGAGCTCTATACAGCTGGCTATTGACCATTATTGCAAACTGCCAGAAGTAAGTTGTTGTTGTTGTTGTTGTTGTTGTTTTTTTTTTGTTTTTTTTTTGAGAGAGAGAGGTACTGCTAACCGTGTTTTCGATATCTTTATCTACGAACAGAAAACACTAGAAACTATGTTTCTCTACTTTTGTTTTATAGATATCATGCTTATAAACATGGTTTCGGGCCACCTCAAAATGGCTAGAAACGCCTATTTCAGACTGCTATCATGTAAAAAATACCAACTGGAATCGTAAAATAAAAATAGAGAAGAAAGCGCTGGACTTTATTACGTATCATCCGTAAATAAACATATAGGGTCACCGCTTTAAGTCTCATTGGATAAGGCCAACGACATAAACACTGCCCGCCATTTTCACACCCCGCGCGTAAAGCGAGTGAAGAGATTTTGGTCATCTAATAACATCGAGGTCTGGTGCTGGTTAGGGGTGACATGAGGTGAGTGTGGAGCAGCGCCGGAATGAAGGGGTGGGGGAAATGGGAGATCCCCGAGAAAACCCGCCGACCAGCGGTATCGTTCGGCACTATTCCCACATGCGAAAATCCGGGGACCGACCCTGCCGGGAATCGAGCCCGGATAGCCTTGGTGGGAGCGAGAGGTCTGACCCCTCGGCCATCGCGGCCCCTCCCCGCGCATAAAGACGATAGGGTCGTTGACGTACGAGCCAGTCAAGCTCTTATCGCCTGTTTGTTTCCATCTAGTGCCTTCTGTATAGGGCATTTAAGAGGGAGCTAAACAACTGCAGGCATTTCCAAATGCTTGTCGCCTCGCGCGTGTAACTAGCATTATACGTTAGGCCGATATTGCGATAATCTGGAACCATTTTGTTGATTGTCACTTCTGCAGTTCCCGTAAGAAGGTGTTGCTGTTTTTGTGGGGAACGGCGTAGGGAGGAATTGTTTCGGCTGTAATATATTGTGACAGCATATTAAGCGAACGCATGTACAGACAATATGGGGAATAATATTCGTTCTATATACTATCAGCTACGAACGAAGGTGATGAGTAACTTTTCTAGTGTCTATTTTCTATATATCGATTATTTTCTGCGAGTTGTCAAACTTGCAATAACTTAACCCTTTTTATTTTTTAAATTTGCATATTAATAAGACTTTTAGTGAAATTTTAAAAGCAGGCATTTCTAATTGCATCTTTCCACTGCAACGGACAAATTAATAACTATATAATTGTACCAAACACTGTCCAACTAGTAGTGTCTTGTAAAGAGTTTAAGCGTATACTAGTTTCAAATTTAAAAATTAGAAGACTAGAATACTGTTTTACCGCGCTTATTAGTTACACTGAAAAAAAAAAAAAAAAAAAAAAAAAACAGACGGGCGCTGGGTACTAAGCCTCGCTGTTATAACTGAAGCAAAAAAGGAACATTTTCCTGTGACACCTACCAAACATAACTGTCCTAAATAAATGGGAGAACATGTTGAAAGAATGAAGTAGGGTTCTCGATGCGGCTGCTTGGCGAGTATCTTGGCACAGCACTCTTTGCATGGCGTCAAGATTTACAGTTCTCCAGTTCGACTCAAGAGCTGTCGTATACGTCATATGGATAAATTGCACTCTTAAGTTCTACCAACTCTACATTAATTTTCCCATTTCGCGTTCCTCGGCGTGTCAGGGCCGAGCTGATCGATATTCCGCTCCTGGCCCCGCGGCAAAACAAACGCTGCACGCTCACGGCATCGTTCCGCCTTACTTGCTCATCGCCCTCATCGCCAGTATATACAGGCTGAGTATGAAATATACCGACAAACTCTGTGGAGCAAGTCCCTATGAAAGGTAGTGTAAGGTTTACACATAACAGTTTGGCCGAAAGAGAGAAGCAAGAAAGTAACGACCACATGGAAATGGATGTGCAGAATCAATTATAATAAAACCATTGAAAACCATTGGACGTATTGTAGGATAAGATGACCGATTTATGCATTTTACTACGAAAGGGGTTGATTAGCACCAATTTCATGTCGTCAGAAAACCGGTCCTCTTTTCCTCCAATATGTATCCACATGTTTTTGCTATTTTTCCAGCGGTTTTCGATAGTTTTAGTACAATCGATTATACACATCCATTTTAATGTGATCGTTACTATGCTCTTTCGGCCAAACTGTTATATAAAAATCCTGCCTTATTTTTCAGAAGTTTGGGTCGAATTCAGTCTCAATCGGTCTTGTGTCCCGCCAGCAACTACGCTAGTCATCGCTACCTACCGGCTATCGCACGTATACGGGTAATCTGGCCTCATTCTCGCTTCTTGTTTACTGTCCTTCCCCAAGTAAAAAATGAGCTTTACGTAGACGTTGGAGTGAGTGAAAGAGATTTTGGTCAGCGCTCAATATCGAGGTCTTTAGCGCTGGTGAGCGGTGACATGAGGTGAATATGGATCAGCGCCGGGATGAAGAGGTGGGAAAAACGGGAGATCCCCGAGAAAACCCTGTACGATTCCCACATGTGAAAATCCAGGGACCAACCCCGCCCGGAGTTGAACCCGAATCGCATTGGTGAGGAGGCGAATGTTGTACTCACTGGAAAATCACGGAAATATTTGAAGTCAACGTAGTCTTTAATAATATGCAGTATATTGATCATACTGTTGATGGATGATGTAGATATGGTGAAATTTCGCGAATTCAATGACCTGAATGTTAGAATCAAATATCCTATGCATACTCTAGTCTCGACCATTTGTTCACTAGCTGCTACTCAGTGGAACAACAGACAATGAACGAATAGACGGGGCTTGAGTATGCATAGGATATTTGATTCTAACAAGGAAGTCATTGAATTCGCGAAATTTCACCATCTCTAAGCGTTTTGGGACAAGTGTAAACAGGTTAAAGATGGACTACACTTGTTCCGTGTTAAAGCTGTACAGTTATAACTAGGTATATTGAGAGAAAAATTGCTTAAAGTAAACTATAGCCGTTATTACTAAACCGTCAGTTTTATACATATCACGTAGGAGCCTCGCCAACAGTCAATTTTTTCCCACAATTTTCCAGTATACCTAGCTATAGATTGGGAACTCTAAATCTTTGCGAAATTATATTTACACCAATTCGTTTTAATGTATTATGTGCACATATGCGGCTATTGACATCGTGTCATTGTGTAGAAGCGTCGCTTTTTTGACTGTGCTAGTCAGACACAACACGTCTGTAATTAGTTGGTTGAACCCCACGACGACAGCGTGACTTAAAAACATCTAGACATTGACCACGAAGCAGAGCTGCACATAAGGCATTGAAACGAAGTTGTGTAAAAATATTTACACGAAAATCAGGGGTCGCAATAAAATATGTGTTGTTTATTATTACTCTTGACTATAAGGTCTTCAAAAGTGCTTACTTTATTATGAACGGCACTAATTTTAAGGTAATTTATTTACAGAGCTGTTTAAGACCATGTTAACTTGCAAGTATTTGTAATAACGTAATATTTATGACACGTTTAATTAATAACTTGTGTATTTAATTTGTAAATGTAGCAGATCAATTTTGTGGGCAATGGTAAGTCGATGTAAATATTGTACACTCCTGTGTAAATAAAAGTACACAGCAGTATTTATATTTATACGCAGGTAATAAACAGACGGACTGTATATTTAACTAAGACTTCCGAAAATGCTCACTTTATAACGAACCATTTATAGTTATTTTTTACTGTCTGAAGTTGAAGATAGTTAATAAAATTAAAACACAATGTATTTTGTAAACAATTTTCTATCGTGATTATTTTTTAATAACGTGTTGGTAAGTACTCTGATGGTGTGTTGTGGATACACTTGTACACCGCAGGAAACCTCAAATGTTGTATACAAACTCATCGATGCAAATCAGAACGCATCTTTTGTTGGTATATCGACTGGAACATTTGGCAAAAGGTTTAACGTTTACATAAGAATCGGGACAGAAACTCCACAAGGATTTATATTCAAATAAATGGAATATAGGTATACCAGTATAAAACTTTGGAAAACGAAGACAATAAATGCAAACGTAACAATATTCCCATGATGGATAAATAGCTCATTGGGTAACAAATATCTGTCCTCAGCTTCAGGTTCACGTGTAGACCGAGGAGCATCTATAGAACTGAATAAACACCGGGGTTCGTGCGTAATACTTCTTTCCTGCCTGCAAAAACAGAGTACATTGCTGATTGGCTATGCGGTTCTGAACGCACATCCATGACTTTGTGACTTCCTCCGATAGTGTAGGTTTGCTGTATCTATAACATGCAAATAAGCTTCTATTTATTTTTAAGGCCCCTACGTATTTTAAAAGTTGATATATTTCCTATAAACGTTCACATGTCTGAAAATGAAAACTGATTGATCGGGTTTTCTTTTAACTTGACATATTCTAAGTAAGCGATGTAGCGTATTACAAGAGGTATTTTATATCAGTCTTCCGAAATTTTTGGCAAGTCGTTGGTTGCTTTTCTTTTACTCACGAGTATAAATTTGTTTAAGGCAGTATTTTTTTCTCATGTTATTATTTATTATTTGGAATACAGACCTTTTGGAATGAACACTCTTCTTATGTTGGTCATCTTTTGAGGTTTCATGTGTTGTTTAATTTAACATAAAAAGTTCTCAGGGAGTTAGTTTCCAAAGATTTTATTTTGAATGTTCAGTAATTAAGAGAAAAGTTTAATTGTCAGTCAATAGGAGTCTTTTTTCCTTGCAGTGTAGGAACAAATTTTCGGTTTTATTTGAAAGGTATAATTAATATACGGGTTTATATTAGTGAACTGTGTTGGTGTGTTGCTCATACGTCTATTTCACCATGTTTTTTTTCTATGTGTCTTTTATGTGTCTGATTTTTTGGCACGTCTTGTCGTCTGTAAAAATGTGCAGTGAAATGGATCCAGAGTAAACGGAAATTAAGTTAGAATCTTCCATTGGTTACACATAATGGTGGAAAATTATTTGAGGTGCTTGCTAACTTTTGACTCAGTTACTGCGTTTTGTAAGAAACTCTTTGCCTCACGTTAATCCTCAAGTATTCACGTGTTTTCTATATTATTTGATGCTATGCAATGCATTTGGATGTAATTTACCGTAGAATAAACAAATTGTATTTCTATGTTCGTATGTCAAATACATTTGTTTATAGATTAATAGATAGTAAAATAATTGATACAGAAAAGTGACAGATTCGTATCAATTTTGTGTACCTGAGACACAGTTGGTAAAATATTAATGTTCAGTCGTAGCTCGGTATGTAGGGTGTTTATGCTGTAGAAATATAATGAAATGAAACCACCGCTTGAAATTCGTGTAATCGGTATACACGAGTGTGATTGTGTGGCCTTGGAGTGCACAGACGGTCGAGATATATTAAATTACAGATCATTATTTCATTTAGTTGCTCTCAATTCACTAACGTATGTAGATTTATGATGGCTTACGCAATGCATGGACCAAATAAAGCTTTACGTCCTACTTTCCATGCACGAAGGGTTTAAAGAAATGTTCAGAAAATTAAAATTGAGATATATACCAAAAGATGTAAACAGTATAGTCTATGCACATTTTGTACTGGAGGTCTGGAGGTTGAAGTGACAACGATATTACAATCAGGCGACAATGAGAAATCTGATGTTTCTTAGGGAGCACCAGGATAGTTGTCAGAGAATTTCAGCCTAAAAACGTGTAAAATATTTAAAAAACAAGTTGCAGACTTAACAACCCAGATACAGCCAGCCTTTTAAAATGTCAATAAAGTATGTGTTGAACTGTTGAAATGTTTCTGCACTGATGAATATATGGGCAAATTATTTGATAAAATTATTAATGACTTTTAACTAACAATTACTGAACATGCCTCAGAACAACTATCAGGCGTACGATTCGTGGGCTGGTATAGAGTACATTTATACTCTCGGACAGAAAATCAAATATGCTGGCTAAGGAACACGAGACTGATTCATTGTTCAGAGACCTGCAAAAGACAGATGATCCAGCATAAATACTTATGTTGAGGGGGAGGGGTTAGCGGAGAGTTCACAGATAAATAAATCTCTGATCTGGCTTGGACGTCGAGCAATAAATAAGTTGTGAATCATTTGAGGACTTGTACCGAAGAAGGGCTCGCGTCGTGGCATTGTTTTAGACACATCTTGAAAATATTGTTCCGTGATCAGTGAAACCATATTCCAGAATGAGGGTTGAAGTGAGAGGGTTTTACGGCCCTTTAACAACGAGGTCTTCATAGCCGGAGAGGGTGAAGTGAGGTGTAGGGACGAAGGGAAAACAACATCCATGCCCGAGCCAGGAGTCGAACCTAAGATCTCTCGCATCGTAGACCGATGTTAACCGACTACACTATCGAGGCCGGCAGGATGAGAGTTAATAACATTTTTGTTCATTTATCAATATTCGCAAATGAACTGCCGATAATAGCTCGTGATAGAGTAGAAAAAAAGTGCTAGAATATGCATAGACAATGGTCAAAAAATGTACATTACCAAATGTACATACAATTGAACCATTACATTGAGACATACAGTAAATAAGGCGCATCAGAGGTTGGAGTTCGAGCATTGACTAGCCTCATAAAGGATAGTGACAAAATGTTCTCTTTATCGTAACACTATGACAAGTTTTGCTTTACGAAGGAAAATGAATATATTTTGAATTCACGAATGTAAGTCAAATAGCAAACAGTTGACTGTAATAACTAAAACGAACAGTATTCAAAGGAATAATGCGGATTATACTTACAGCATGAACGACAGCCTAAGGGCAGTTAGCGACTGATGTGGCGGGAAGAAATATATGTGCCTATATTTTAGGATGTTTGGAACGATGTAATGTTCAAATAATGTATATGAACGAACATGTTATGAAGTGCGTCTAAAGAAGTGCATTAGAATATCTGAATGTGGCCCAAAGTGATTGTGAACTGGTCTCCTATCGGCATGGCAATGAGAGGACATCTTTGGAATACCCGTTCAGAAAGTGTCTGGCAAGTAGTCACCTAGAGAAGACTACGAGAAGACAAACCATATGAATTTAAGATGTTGGCAAATATGATTACAAGGAAACCATTACAACTATGGAAACAATAACTTTTAAATATGAAAAGGACTGAATAATTTGTTCAACATTATTTACCTTAACTTTTCAAATTTCCACTGTTATCTGTCAGTAATAGTAATTCTTTACTAAATCATGAAACGTTTTGGATTCGCATGTTATGACCGCGTGGTACATATTCAGAGCCACGGTCGTAGAACAACAGGTCTGGACACTCGCCTATCTAACAATGTATTTTGCTTAACCCCCCTGTTGTTTGGCTGTAGTTCGTCAAATTACCGAGAATATTGTACTTTTTGGCGCTGTAATCCGGGCGGTCGGACTCTACCTTTTTTTCTCCATTGTTTAATTTATAGAGTAAATAAAGAATGCTGGAGCCATTTCTTAAAATTGTGATAAAAATACGGTTTGATAATTTGTTTATCTTAGTGGAATGGGAGTGGGCGGAGTTTGAGTCCGACCGCCCTAACATCAACGCCAATAAATAACAATATTTCGGTAACTTGGCGAACTGCAGTCAAACAACAAGGGGGTCAAGTTTCCAGGCGAGTGTCCAGACCTGTTCTTCTACGTCCGTGTTCAGAGCTTCTCAAAGGCAATTTAAAAGTTTTCGCCAACTTTCCGAGCCAAAGTTTTTCTTGAGTAATGTATTTCTGAAGAACAGTCTCTGAAGCCGAAAGATGGGCCATTTAATTGCGGTGCAACAGATCACGTTCAACAATTCTTCATTATGGGCAAATATTTGCTCATAAAGTTGGGAAGTATCGTTATTCAGGATGGTTGTTTTGTAGTTTTTCCATGTAGACTTTCAAAAACCAGTTGATTTCAATTTGTGTTTAGAGCGTTTATTTATCTATCATACGTTGTCTTCATTCATTGCTAGCCATTGACCATATCGCGCGCTAGTTATCTTGCACTTTACAGAGCTACAGTGCGAATGGGAAATGACTACTAGTATTCGCCAAATGAACGTCTCGTTGTACAGGGCTCGTGAAGTTTCACGCAAACATTGTACACGGTTAGAGAATGTTCCTCGCGGGATACTGTGTTTGATGTGGTTCTCGTGGTCGGTTCGTGTCGTTCGGAAACTACAGCAGGCGAGACTGTTGTGTTAACAGCTGGCAGCTTTATCGATACCTCGTATCGCTACAGAGCGGGAAGTTGGCGGTTTCGATAGAACTTCACGTGAAGGTGTTGCGGCATTGACGCTGTCGTCGTCTTACTAAACGTCGCTTGTCAATTTTCCGTCACACCAATCAGGTGAGAATTTGCGTCTGGAAAATTACTCACCTGATCATTAGGAACCCACTTGACAACGTCATAATGTTAAAAGTTGCAAGTAAGCAATATTTCCGTATTCACCTTGGAAGATAAAACATAAGAATATTTAAAATACTGTTACAATTCCGTTATTACCATTAAAGCAAAACGTTGCTCAAATCGCAACCAACCACCCTGTGACACAATTTATATACAATATAATTTTTACGGTAACATATTAGTTTTTCAATAAAATATACAATTTGAAGTTTCTGTGGTGCAGATATAGGAAGGATGGAAGGATGTACAGTAAACTAGTTACCATCCTAATATCGCTGTCGAAGACGCGTTACATTATTTCTACAATTACATACCTTTGTATGTTCCCAATTTTTTTTTCGTGGTAAAAAGCCCTAGTTTTTTATTCTTTCATTTGAAGTATCACAAAACTCGTTACGAAAATAAGCGAAACTAGAGCATAATATTTCTTTGCGCGAGAAATGTGAGTAATTTTGAGGAAACAATTTTTTTTAAACGTTTGCGCATTGTGTGACTACACAGTCTTGAATTTTTCTAAATCAACCTGTTAAAAAAATGATTCTAGTTCTTTGCCTTAATGTAAAAACACTACCGAGCATGGCTATAACGTATCACATATTAATGTTACTGCCTAAAATGGTGGCTACAACTTCGTCAAACGTGTACAGTACATAAACGGTAATTGCCCTCATTTCAACAGCGAAGTTGAAGTTCTGTAAACCAGAGTATATGTTCAGACATATCCGAACATCAGCGCTGAACCTGGACTGAAGTAATGTTATTTTAAACAACAAACATCGAGCTTGATAATCTCCCGTGGTGTTAGCACACCCACGTGGAAACAGTGGGAGATGGGAGAAATGTTAGGATCAGAGGTGGTTGCAGTACTGATCCAGGGCCTTGTAATGCGAGGGGGCGCAAATGGGCCAGCTTGTTCCCTTGTTTGCTCGTGGAGCCAGTAAAATGCGGTTATGTCACTGACGTCACAACACCGCAGCCGCAAAAGCAAGGATTTTCTCGCAGAACTTTTTTTTTTTTTGTGGCTCGTCCCTCGACTGTGGTTTCTGGTTATTTTGATCATGTTCTCAGCTGTCCGTTTCCCAGCAATTATTCATAAACTGGCGCTTTTAGAAAGCGTCGCAGCTGTAACACACTGGATCCGTGTTCGTGAGGACCCGATTAGGTTACCGGCTCAGGCAATCTAACGCTTATATTTCTACAACATGGACGAGAAAATGCCAGCAGATACAACGTTACCGCTCGCCATTACTCGGTATTAGAGCTACTTTTCATGTTATACATTTTAATATCCAAGACGGTACGTCAAGTCCTAAAAAAGTCCTTAATGAACGGAAAAAATTCCGTAATATTTACAATACACAAGCAAGAATTCGAATCGGAACAAACCGAAGTAGAATCTAATTTTTAGTGATAATAGCCCATCTGCAGGCCTCCGAAAATGTTACAGTATGGAAATCTGCAACAGTGATAACGGACAAGACATACAAGGTCTAAATGCCAACTGAACGAAAATCCAGAGCGCTGCACCTGTGTGGTAGATAAACCGCCTAACGTACGTTACACAGGTTGCATAGCAACAGGCGGTACTGATGAACGTTTGAAAATACTCACAAAATTAATTTCAACAAGAACCAGTACCCTACGAGTGTCACACAAATGCGACCTTCTTTTTTTCCTGTCAACCTTTTCTTTCTTAATCTATAAAAATATTGATAAAAATACACGGTTACCATTTCTCGAATGATTACAATGATGCCTCTACCGATTTTATTAATTTTAGAGGGGTAATTCTACAAAATCGAACCAAACACTTTTAACAGTTTCGTTCACGTAAACTTTATGCGAAAAAATTATATTCTCTATATCGTAGTATCTTATTTACGTTCACGAAAACATTCCCAAACCCCTCACATCAAGGGTGCGTATAGCCCTTAATAATAACTTTAGTGTAAAAGTACTATGTTTTAGACATATTTTTTCGTCAGGAATTGCCTTCCTTAAGGCGTCGGTGCAGCAAAGAACCATCCTGTAGAACCGTTACAACATCTATGAAACCATAATTGTATGTTCCAAGTTGCGAGTACGAACAGAGATGGAACAACTTGGGACTTCAGGACAATATAATAAGTTCGGTATTGAAGAACTGTTAAACCACTAACGAGCGTGTTTTAGAAAAAAAAAACAACTACATTTCATTCATTAATTAAACTCACTGAACATTCATCTTACAATAAATATTGAATCTGTAGTATACATCCTCTTGTTTACCTTCTGGTTTAATCAGAACATCTTATTTTAAACGGACTTTTGCATCCTTGGTATTATCCACTTTGTTTTCTCGTAGGTGCTAAATTTATACAAACATTAATTTTTATTTCACCTTGAAGAAATTTGCTCAAATGGGTATTTTCAACATTTTACGCTGTTCTATATCATAAAAATGTATTTAACATACCTGTTATTGTTTATCTTATGTAGATCTAATAACTTTGGTCATAGTTATTTTAGAAGTTTGATATGACGTCGTACTAATGTACTTTAGGCTCACCCGGTTTATCTTGTATGTAATACAATATAGGCAGAGGCGATGAACTTCCTAATTATTTCAAAACTACGACGTAGCCAGATTATAAACTGCAATGGGCACAAGCAAATGGTAACCATCGATTCAATGTTTTTCTATGTCATGTCCGCAAACCCAAATTTCAATTCTCACAAATATATGGAATGCGTTAGAATACTTGAAGAATCTCATATTTATTAACGTAACACAGCTGTTTATTGAGCGTACAAATTAGACATGAATTAAGTGAACTTAATAACCTGCTCCTGCTTTGGTGTGTAATATCCGCCGTAAGTATTTCACGCAACGCTCTAGACAGCGTTGACTAGTAACACAGTTTTAGATAGCCTGATTTATTTAACAACTAAGACCTCCCATATCCTCACCAGTTTCTCATTAACCTCGTTTTAGTTAAGAGCTAGAATGATGAAACATTTTCGTCAAGTTTTGATCCTTCAAAGTGGTGCCAGTAATGTCGTTTAATTATACGTACACGGCAACAGTTTAATAGTTCTTCTAGTTTCCTGCCAGCTACGAAGTTCAGCGAATAGCCGGGGAAGTGTAAATATTAGCTTTGATTTCTCGCGAACTTCAACTAGATCCTCACTTCAAGAAGCTCCACAGGAAATCTAAACTGCGCTATAAATAGTTCCAGTATTAGTACTGTTCCTGTTGAAGTATTATTAAATATCGCTCATCCTTGCTGGCGTCCAGGAAACTCGGTCGTGACCGTTAGAAGACTTGAAGACGCCACTGGTATTTCTTGACGGACTTTTCTACCGGTATTTTAGACCAATGTAAATTACATTACACTTTATATGCAAAATATCTTCTGAATTTACGTATTAAAAAATTCATCATTAAACCACTAGAAATTGAAATACTAACGTATAATCGCGAATGTAGGCCTATTTATTAAACGTCTGGTTAACGTTTTAGTTTGAAAATACATTGTTACGCATGAATTAGGATAAATTTGCCCAAGAAGTAATTTTTTTAAACAGTAGATAAAGACTAAACAATGTAATAATATTTTTAATAGTAAAAATGCTTTATAATTGGAGTTGACATTTCTTATACAGTATGAGCCAATTTTATAGCACAACAATTTTTCGGTGCAAATTATTACTGCAATGAGCCAGGCAAATGGGTTTCATTAAAGGCCGTGCAATATGAAACACTGCTTACGAGCGCTCCCCGCCCTCTGGCTGGGCGTGTGACTTGTTAACTTTCCAGGGCAGCGAGTGGTAAGCTGATAAATCAGCGGTAAATGTCTGTAAATTTTATGCTCGTTAAAGGAAGCCGCTAGTGCTACACAGGCGACTCGCCGTGGCGTCAAACATAAAATATATCACCTGTCAAGGACGATTGATAGGGACAAGAAAATTTCGCAGATTCAATGACCCGCGTGCTAGAATCCGTTGTCCCATTTATTATTCAACTCCTGTCTATTCGTTTATTGTCTTATGATTTGTTGTTGCTTTTTTATTTGTCCAAATAGCTTCGAGAAACCTACAATTCTAAACTGATATCTTTAGCGCTGTATTATGTACCATGCACTCTTAAGAGAATGCTAGCGAGCTTTAAAAGACACGTGGGAGTGAGTAAGGAGGACTCGTGGGAGATAGAGATACAGAGAAAAATGTAAATAGTGGGCATGTTATATAGATGGATATCATTCTTCGTGATAGTTAACTGTGTAAATAAATACATACTTCTACATAGAAATAAAATGTGGATAACAGTTGATAGTAGGTGGTCTGAAGTGTAATTAAACAAGTAAATTAACAGTATTATTTCATTTCAATTAATATTAAGACATCTAACTTTTAAGAACACTGTCAAATTGTAACACTATGGTAAACAAATATATTTTGAATTTACCTCTCACAACTATTTGGTTTATTTAAAACGTAATGGTGTGCTTGTGTTCGTCAATTCATTGGCTGATGTTTCGGTGCTCATATAACAGTTCAACTAAATTTTCAGGCCGGCTGAACCGATAAATAGTACGATTTAAACGCTTGCAGCAGAAATATTAATTTTCAAACATCAGGTTTTCAAAATATGGAGTCATCGACGAAGTTCATAATACACAGAAATGTTTTCTCACAGTGACGGAAAGGAACACAATAGCACAGAACATTTATACCTTAAGAGTACACCACAGTTGACATAGATTTACATATTTTTAGCAAGGTTTTATATGCAACTTGCTGCACAATTGTGCACCGAAGCGTATGTCGATTTGCCGCTGTCTATGCACGCGATTTTGTACGACGCAACTATTTCTTCCGGATTTAAGTTTCCTGACGTTTTATTTCTTCTCGGCGTGTTTTTTTTTTTTTTTTTTTTTGTCGGGGAATAAATTTATAAACTCTTTCTGACGCATTTAACGCACAACACTACTAATGATTTTGAGTGATACGCGATCTTAATTAATGCGCACCAGGCGAAATTTTTACATGCAGTATGGACTTTTCGTTATGTCGGCAGTATTTAATATATTTTCCCGTTGATATATATTATTATTGGTTCACAAATTTTGGATATTGTTTCTACAATTTTCTCTGCATAAGATTTTATCGTATTTTTAATTATCTGTGTTGTTATACAGGGTGAGTGTAAATTCGACCGACAAACTTGGTGGGGTGATTCCTTACGCAAAATAAGGTAGGGTTAACATTTGACAATTGTCCCGAAAGTGCATATGAAGGGTGTTAGGAGCCCTTGAAAATGTGTTTTCAAAATCGATTATAATTAAAATATCGAACAACGCTGGAGATGTAGCAACAACAATGTGGACATGTTTTGGGCTATAATAAG
>PNEQ01061381.1:0-36484 GCA_003012365.1 Medauroidea extradentata | reverse complement strand
CCCACGATATCTATCTAACCAGTAGCGATATTGAGGTGGTGTTCGCGTCAGAGTGATGCTTACGTAAATATTTTAAAAAAACATGTATGTATTTTTTTTATTTGTAAGAAACATAATTATTAAGATTAAGAATAAAACTTAGTTGGTCAATAATCAAGGCAGACGGTCCGAAAAGCAGGAACGAGCAGCGAGAAACAACTTATACAGGAGTTTCACTACAGTAACCTATCGAGACGTAGTGTTGTACAACCTCTATGAGCCCAGGACACAGATATATATATATTTTTCAATAAATTTTATTTTCATGAATTATTTCGACGTTACGTGACGCAGTTGTTTGTCACTCAGGTCTAAATTCCGGGGGGTTCTGGGCTCGAATTCCGTTAAAAGCTGCGTGCGAACGTTCAATTCTGACACACAAAAACTACAAGGTAGATCGAATTAGTGCAATTTACATGTAGTCTTTAAAAGGGATAAAACTGCAGTTCGCTTTCCACTTAGGTTCCTCTACAATATCAGCTGACATATCGTCGGTATACTGCCAAAAGTGATTAAGTCATAAATACTATTTCGTTTAAAAACAGTATTAAATTGTAGATATTAACAAAAATTTGGTATGTTACTGTACTGTGACACAACAGTACGAAACGACGAATAGACTTTAAACTTGGGCAATTGTTCGTGAACAACATATACATATTCCTAGCATTTTTATAATTTTATCTCATTTTAACTTTGTCACTGTTGGCAGTAAACCGACGATATATCATCTCACTAATCTCGGGTTTGTGACACCAAATACGTTTCCGCCAAACCTTTACTCTCTGAAACTTTGTAATGTCAATAAAGTTAAAGTGAATATTTTGAAAATATATAATTGAGGGCACCGTCACCAATGGTTGTGCACAGGGTAAACAGATGTTTTTCATTCGATTTACCTCTTACCTTAGATGTCTGTAACTACCATAGAACGTCAAATTGGCAGTTTTATAAATAATGCCCAGGAGTAGTCGCTGTTAGTGGCAGGGACAAACTTAAGACTGCTTTTCGCATGGACAGCTATAGCTAATTATCCTGCTGCAGAATTAGTTCAACTAGCCACTTGGACATTCTAACACTTGATGACTGAAGTACCAATCTTGTGTACAAAGAGGTTTTTCATTTAAAGTAAATATTATCAGTTACGAATAATACTCGCGAGCAAAGCCGCGGGGGACTGCTAGTTAATTATAAACTTAATATTTCAATTCGTTAATTATTTGTAGATAAAATATGACACAAAACTGTCGAAGAACCAAAAAAATAATTTCTGTTGATCTGATTGCTACCAAACTTCACAGGATAACTTTCTGGGCCAATCTTGAGATTGCCTGAAAATGTCATCAAAATCGCTACAGCCGTTCTGAAGTCATAAAGAACATATATACACACAAAATTTTTATATATAAGATTATTATAATTATTAGTAATGTTAATTAAGTCATTATATAATTGTTAAAATTTGAAATTATACATTTTTTGTTAAATTAATAATTTGTAAAATTAATTCGTCGCTAAATTATTTAATTGTAAACTTTATTTACTAAATTGTTGAATTAACTAATTAGTAGACAAAGTATAACACAAATTCGGCGAAAAAAAAATTATGTTGATGTGATTGCTACTAAATTTCACAGGATCACCTGCTGAGCTAATCTGAAGATTGCCTGAAAATTACATAAAAATCGCTCCTGCTGTTTTGGAGTCCATACGGAACATACGTACACACAAAGATTTATGTATGTAAGATGTGGTTATGAAGCAGACATCGTAAAAAGTCACAGAATATTGTTTAAAATTATTTTCACTGTACAGCAAATTTTTTTCAAGACATAAATATTATTGTTTTGGCCAAAATCTGCATCTAAATAATTAGGCTAAATGGTAAAATCTATTTTATTAGCATTTACCTAGCGGATTTACAATATCTGCTCTCTTCAAAATAAAAAAAATGATAATATTAGTTACAATTATATATATATATATATATATATATATATATATATATATATATATATATATATATATATATATATATATATATATATATATATATATATATATATATATATATATATATATATATATATATATAGAGAGAGAGAGAGAGAGAGAGAGAGAGAGAGAGAGTTGCTGCTTACCCCGTTGCTCGCACATCCATTACTCGTAACCACCATTTCTACCTCTTTCGCTTACAGGTTAAACAAAAACATGAAAACAATCACCGTTTGGCAGCTGTTTGCTCTTCTATTCAAGGTCACTTCCACATCATTATCCACGTGCATTAGTAACATACTGTTACACATTTAACTTGTGTGCTATTGGACCATAAAGACAGCGATATGCTCTAATGCCAACTCTTGCTCCCTCACCAATAAATTGTCTCGTAGTCTCTACATGCGAGGCAGTCAAGTGATGTCTCTCTTCCCCTCGAGAACTTTTGAACTTTTCATAATGGGAATGGTCCACGGCCATATTTAATTTACAGTATTTTCTCCGCTAAAAGTATTCCTGAAGGCGTATCAACATTTGTTACATTTACTGCTTTATATTTAATCTACAACTGGATTTTACATTGATAGATAGTAAATTACTCCCAATTGATATGACATGGAGATTAGAATGAATGTGTTATTTCTTATCTTCCTAGAAATGTCAGACAATTCCAAAGTTATTTGCTATCATTCAATGAACAAATATATATTATACTAGCATTTAAATCATGAAACGACGCACATGTTGATACGTCTTCAGGAATGTTTGTAGCGGTGAAAATACGGCCATGCAACACTGCTAGAGTCCGGAAAAATTCGCGGGTTCACTAACCTGTAGGCTAGCCTCCAAGAATATCAGTTTTTCAAGCAGATAACATCTGTTCATTAGCTGCTGGCTGATACAGTGATATGGGGCACGTTAAGGTATATTTTATTATTGGCTCAAAAACTTCGAGCTGATATATCAAATAAGTAGAACCATGAACTTTTCGCGAAAAGAATACTCTCGCGTGTCTTGGGGTTCCACCTGCAAATAACATACGTGTGGTGTCGCAGTAACCTTACTGTGGTTGCCACAGTCAAATGAGATACGTCACTTCAAAAAGACGCACTGCCAATAACTATAGCTATGAAACATGGCTGCAGATGTGCACGTCTGACACTGAAACAAACTGAGGCAAAATTATTTTCGCGAAATGTTCGTGGCCCTACAAATATGTCAAAGGCCAGTTGCGAAAGTGACGCTAAACTATAGTTGCTGGATTCCTAGCGTGCGTGTAAAAGAAAGGTCCCTAACCATTGCCCTTAAGGCGTTAAGGTCACCGGCCGGCTACCGTGCTTCTTAAAAGCGTTGTAGCTTGTTTGTGAACATGTTCAAAAAAACAAAACTATTTCACATGCGCCCTTTATGGCAACGTATGAAAAGGGAACACTTCGGACAAGGTCAGAATGTCATTGTTCAGGCACCATATTCATTAAAATCACTGTTTCTAAGCCTTCAGCAATAGTTTAAGGCTCGGCATCAGTCACAAATGTGTCCTTTAAAATTTCTGAATATTTCAAGGTCATTTAGTTATAAAAATGGTAATAACGGCGGTAAAAATAATTCTGGGTACAGTTTTGTATGCCTATTTTGTGGTTTTCCACGTGGTGCCATCTGTTGGGTTCTGTACAAACTAAAAATATTTTTTATCAGAATTTTTGCCCGGAGAGCACAAAAATAATTCAGGTCTTAAGAAATTCTGGGAAAAAAAAAAAAAAAAAAAAAAATTGTGAAATTTGCTATTACAATATCAATTTTATTTACCTTCCGCTACAATAAAAGCATCGAGGTTGAACTTTTAACGTATATTTAAGACACAATCAGCCGAACAAATAAAGAATTAAAAAAAAAAAAATTGCTCTACGGATTGCGGATTACATATGCCTTAAAAGTTCAACTGCGATGTTTTTATTATAGCGCAAGATAAATTGAATTAACATTATAATAGCAAAATTCACATTTTTCTTTTCAAAATGTCATAAGAGTGAAAAAAGGAATCAAATATGGCGACTGATGCTGAGCCTTAAACGGTGCTTTCAGACTGCTGTTACTTGAAAATCTAGTAACAGGATGTGTGCGAAACACAGATTGAGACGTGCACTGAACTTTGCAAGATACTTTACAGCAAATCCAATTATATGGCCACCGCTTAGTGTCCCACAGTAAAATGGGATCGGTGGCAACCTCGCATGCTAGTTCAGCGCTCTGGTCGTTGTGGGGATACGGCATTTGAGGCGCGCTCCTTCACATTTGAGTCTCTAACGCGCGCGTATATGCTTTCTTGGCTAGAGACACTGTTGCAGCGTCTATGCAGTTTTATCAACAGCTTCTCTACTCTGTCCGTGCGTCATAGGTAGAGAAATTCTCGATGAGCGCGATGTACCCGCTCACGGTGCAAGGCCGCACATTCATTATCTGCGGCGGTTCAACAGAGGCCATTGTGCCCGCCGGAATTGCTCTGAGGTTCCGTAGCAAACCCGAGAACTCTCCGAGGCTATTAACCGCTAATTAAAAGTCTACGTCAGTAGCGTGAGAATGGTTAATGGGCTTCCGCGCGTGGGTAGCGCCGATAACGTAGGCTTCTCCACCGGATCAATAAGCGCCTTGGTCTTTGTTACAATCGCACGGATCTTTTCGATAATGACTGCGCCGTGTTTTCGCGTGTAGGCTACGTAATTTCTTGAAAACAGAGACCGCTTAGCAATAAAGTTATTTCATAAGGTGGAACATTTGTGATTTGCAGATATTACCACAGAAATAAGGCACATGACTGTGCCTAAACGAAGTATTCCTCTGGCGCTTATCTGCTCCCATTCCACAATTTATCGTTCCTTCTCTGCATATTCGTCTTTACGTTTACATATATTGTGAACTTAACTTTCTTGTTGTGTTAAGTCGGCTCCAATATACGCGTTAAACACCGATTTGCTACTAAGTGCTGACTAGGCCTACTAAACTAGTCCGCAGTGTTTTCGTAGGAATTTTTAATCAATTTGACACTAAGCGGTGATCCTATTATTTTATTTGTAGTAAGCATGTATTAAGTTCCAACGTAGGTCTCTTTCGTTTCATTTAACAACTGTGGCAGGTATTTTTTCCACCTATAGCAATGTCAAGAAGCAATTTTTTCTACACTTAAGGAGCTGGCAATCATATTTTTGATAAGAAGACTGTATTCTTAAACAGCAGATACATATTTGAAAGTTGTCTTCTTTTTGTAGATAAATGCACAGGTAAAAAATTTAACTGCCATACATAAAAAAACACTTTTCACACTCTCCAGGATCAGCTCACTCTTAATAATTATATTAATAGGGCTAGCTGCACCCGTTCACGTGTTAGTTAGTCAAGACAACTCAGTACTCAAAAATAATACTACGCACGTGTGAATATTGCAAATAATTTATAACGTACAAGTATAGTACATAAATTATACAATCAGTCCCCAAGTTAGGAAAACAATTCCTCCACATATTCAGTATCAGTCTTTCATCCTCCGGGAGCGAGCACAGACCCGTACACACACACACACACACACACACATATATATATATATATATATATATATATATATATATATATATATATATATCCCTCTGGTATCATTGATATCCATCCGCTCATGAACTGCGTACGTATCTTGAATTTTTGTCGCTGTTAATTATACACTTAACTATTGATCATTTAAATTTTAAAATTATATCTGTCGTTTTATACCATGAAGCTGCAATTGTGTGGAATTGCTAAGGCTGTAGTGAAGTCACGAAACATTATTTTGTGTTTATTCATCTTGTTTAAAGTCTTAATCAGTTAGAACTTTAAAACGGTATCACCGCGTAAATTTTATAGTACTACAATACGTTAGAAGGAAGCCACAAAATATATTTCTATATTGTAAACTGCACGTAAATGATTTCTCTACTATAGAGCATTTTGCAAAGCAAACGTGATAATTAAATCCTGCATTGACCTTGTGGATTCCGGCTGCCCTGAGCACATCAGTATCAGCCACTGAGTTAAATGAGATTCCAGATACATCTCCGTTATACGCTTTAAACCTGTTTTCCGAACAATGCTAATGTGCCCAACGGGAATCAAAGTGAACGGCAAATCACCCGGTGACACGTTAGAAGGCAGTTACCAAATAAGCTTAGTTAATTCTGTAATGGCAAAACTTTAACCTTCTATTTTGGAAAGTAATGGAGAGAGAGAGAGAGAGAGAGAGAGAGAGAGAGAAAGAGAGAGAGAGAGACAGAGAGAGAGATTTTGGTCAGCGCTGAATATCGAGTTCTTAAGCGCTTTTGGAAAGTAAATCGATGGAAATGTTACCATTTGTAAATGTTAACGGAGTTAACTTGATCCTTCACTCAATTAACTTTAGGCTAGCTCCGCTCAAAGCGATGGTAAGCTGTCACTAGGGGATGATGAACGGGAAATAAGTTGAAATTGTCGGTAGCTGAATCTTGATGGTTTAGTTTTGTTTAAACCTGGAGATAATAAACATAACAATTATTCATATAAATCTCGCTATTTCAATTAGAATACGATAAAAGAATAACAACACCATACGTGTAAGTTGTCATATGGTAATTTTCTTTTATTTTGACATTTTTATGTCTGGTGGTATTGAACTGCCTGTGGACTGTTATTAGGAAGAATTATTTCAAATGAATCCGCACACATAATTTAAGCGCTGTATTTTTTTAACTTTTAACTACTAAATTAATAAATTTGACATATGGCACCAAGAGGTAAATACTCAAATGTGAGAAATACATTTCCGATGGCAAGATGACTGAGTCTTCAATGTCGTTCAGTTCCAACGTAAAACAGTTTAAACCCGTGTTTACCGCTATGTGAACTACTTGCGCACATTTTGCCGAGCGATCGTTATCAGTTACCGATACGCGTTTTATCCCGTATCCTACTAACATGTCATTTCGTAAGCTGCTTGAGTTGCTCAGACACGTTCCTAACAAATTGCAGGCTTTTACGAGATCAATTGATTCCAGCGATTATCAAGGGATTCATTGAGTTACGACATGAACAACAGTATTATATTTACGTTGTTCCACACATACGACATCATAAATTTATAATTACCAAGTTTTACATCATTACATAGTAAATACATGATCCTCTATTCAGGTATTGTTTAACGTTCACTAAAAAATTTTGTTTGGTACTAAGTAAGAAAAACTCAATAAACAATGTTGTCAATATTTAAAATTTTTAGGAGTTTTAAACTAAATAGATGTGTAAAAGTTTCAATCCAAATTCTCTACGAAACATACATTTTGTTCCAAATAGATCTCCATGTTGTTTGAAATAAACACATACAATGGACAGAAATTTAGAAGTACTGAGGTGTGAGGCAGACACTGGCAAAAAAAAAAAAAAAAAAAAAAAAAAAAAAAAAAAAAAAAAAAAAAAAAAAAAAAAAAAAAAAAAAAAAAAAGAATGCACAGAAATAATTGTGAACTCAAGATATCAGACTACAATACATTTTTGATCTAACAAGCTTTAAGCGGAAAAGTACTGGCGAAAAATATAATTATTCGTTCTTAAAGAAGAAATCGGGAGCCACGGTAAACGACGGGTAATGTATTAGATACAGGCCTATGCATGTTTTCTGTACAACTTTAGAAACAGAGAGCTAACTGATATAACAAGTTAATGTTGGTAGTTTTAAAATATCAATTTCGGAAAAACAGTGAAATGGCGTATTTCGTATTTGTAGATATTAGATACAACTCCGTTACTTTAAGTTTGTAGATTATCGCATTTAGACAAGTTTATTATAGAGTTACATTTGTTGTCTAAAAAATTTCCGTATGCATTCGACGGTACCGTTGTTTTTAATGTGGCCCACGATTTCCCACGAGAATATAGCGAATCATGAACTGTCATATAAAATATACGACATGTATGAAAATTCACAGTTAGCCACGGCATAAACGATAAGTAAAGCAAATTACGATACAGATTCAGGGTGACGGTGTTTCCAATGTAAACATGAGTGAGAATGATTCTTCTTATCACGTACTGAAAGTTGTCGATTAAATTTAACAGTTTTTATAGCGCATGAGCAAAACAACACTCCGACGAAATAAGCGGGAAACAATACGAACAATATTAGAAGCAGATATTACAGAAATTATATCTAAGAAAGAAGGATTAAAATCGTAGTAAGTTTATATGTTCTGTTACTAAATTTCTAACTAGAGCACGCAAGTTTCTTTTTAATTTTCGTGTATATCAAAAGGTAACATTACAAGAAAACCATTAAAAGCATAACATTAGTAAATATCTCTTTTTTTTTTAATGAGTAGTCACGGATTTTTTATTCACAGTTTTTAGTTTGTAACTCTGATAACCTTTTACCATGAATTTTTTTTTGTAAGTATATTTTTCTAGCATTACTACCAGTCCGCCCGCGGCATTGCCTGCGGGTATTATTAATACTAGAGAATATTTACATAAACTTAAGGATCTCTTTGAACACCAGATTGGTTGTTCGGCCATCAAGAGTTATAATAACCCAGCTGCAGTTTGATATTACTATGTAACTATGGATAACTCTGCTTGATGCAGTACTTAGTCTATCCCTGCCACTTTTAACTACTGCCCCGGGCATTATTTACAGCCTAAGAATAACTGGCCTTAAGTATGAAAAGTTAGTCGGATGGTATAAGTAGCATATATGGTATGACGACTGATTTACCCCGGGTACAACCATTGTTTACTGTGTGCTCAATAAGTTTTCGTTGAAAATTAATTGAAAATGTATCAAATATATATTCCGTTGGTACATAGAGATTATACAACAATAAAAATGATATAATTGCATGAACTCCTGAATAAATTTTTTCTCGGTGATCGTACATGCCTTTCGGAACGTCTGCTTTCAAATATTTACTAAGTTATATCCCCTGGTAATTTAGTTATTTTATCCAGAAAAAAATATTACATAACAATTTTTTTTAAATTTACGTAAGCCTTATTCTGAAGCAAACATCTCAACTGGTTAGAAGCTATGGGCTAACCGAAAATCTATTTGATGCCTTTTTATCCCTACATGGGTCACATTTCGTAAAAAAGATCTTACCTCACAAGTTGAACATTTGCAGAAGAATTTAATGAAGGTGAAAATTACGGCGATAACCAATTGAGTCAAAGCTGAATTGACGATACATTTAGAAACATATTTTCATATTTAACTCCTTTCCAGGTATGAGAGCTCGAATTTATAAAATTCCTAAAATATGTTTACTGACATTTCCGTAACCGTCCTCAAGAAGTGAAAAGCAGCTCTATATTTCATCGCTTTTAATTACCATCAATGATTTATCTAGAACCCATTCTAACTCATTTCACCCTCCCCGCCCCCTTAAAATAGATTTTGAAACCAAATATATTAGTACAGTTTAATTATCCTTAGGGCTATTTTATTTGCGTTATATTAAAGCTGTCAAGTTAACTATAGCCCGTCGGGTATATAGCAAAGATTCATCTAAAAATCAATCCACGACTTTTCACACCTTTAGCTATAGAATTACAAAACAAAAAAAAAATCACTTCTCGGTGCTTGCTTACGCACTAAGGGAAACCGACACGAAATATTTTTTGTTTCTATATCCAATTTGGGCTGTAGCCTTAGACGTCAGTCCAGCAGTTAGTCAGTGAAGTAATATATATATATATATACACAACGTTTTCCACCAATTGTATTTAAGGTATATTTATTTATATACATGTTTTGAACTAAGTATATTTTGGAAATATATTTTTAATGACATTGACAATTTTATAGAAATGTAATGGACAGTCCGCTGCATGTTATCTCAGATGCTACGGAATAAAAAAGGAAGGAAATTGCCAGGAATATACGGTGAATAAATAAAATAATAAAAGGTACATGAAGAGGGTATTCAAAAGTAGGACAAAAAAAAACACTCAGAGCGGACTTCTTAAAAGCCTCCCGAGCCCTGAAAAATAACATTAAATATTTCAAGGAAGGAGCTGCGATGGAATGCGAAGTATTCGGGGAAACGTCACTATACCGCTAAAGCCAGCCAATCTGCTGAAGCGTCCGCTACGTTTCCCACATCCGCAGATTTGGGCGCGACATAGCCGGAATTCAAATTCGGATTGTATTTTTGGGAGGCGAGTGCTCTAACCCATACGCTAAACGTTGCTTCCATAAGTTATACCAGTATCATATTAATATCACAAGTTATCATGAACGAACACATAAACATTGGTAAAGTACTAAAGATAACACAATAAAGACATGCGCAGTTACTTAGATGCAAACAGGACTGCACACAACACTTGATGACACTATGACGATACATGTGCTGGACTATACAAAACAACTTTCAAGACCTGAAGGCGGAGGTTGCTAAGACCTTTCAGCCTACACTGCAACTACTTTTCACACGCGTAATTATTACTAAAAGTAACAATTCAGTTACAACTGGACAGCCGCCCGTTGGCAATTTTTAACCGCTTACGCAATCCCTTACCATACCCCTTCTGAATTTCCCAACGCTATTTTCTTCACAAAATATTCTGAAAGCAGACTCCACTCCCTCGCCGACCTACTGAGCAGAGACAGCCTACCCTATTCTGTACTGCTCCAACCCTCAGAATTTTATCCTTGTTATTCCTTCTTCTTTTATAGCCTACTCTGCCTTGGTTAATTATCAATCTAACTCACCTCATCCTCCCTCTTTATTCACCACATTGTGCATACCTACCAGTCTTTCCACTATTTTTCCTTTCCTTCAATGAGGCACACCCAGTTTCCTTAAACATTACAGATAACTGAAAGTTCCCGCCATCCTCACTAACCTGCCTTTGTCTTCTCTATTTAGCCTATATTTTATGCACCTCGCTACCCTTGTTTGTAATTTCTTCAGTTCCCGCACAGCCAATCCCACAAACGTGAAACGGGTCCCACTATGCAGGTGTATATGTATATATATATATATATATATATATATATGAAGGGCAGCGAGGTGAGTAAAAGATAGGCTAATTTAAGAAGGCAAGGGCAGGTTACATATATATATATATATATATATATATATATATATATATATATATATATATATATATATATATACACACATACAGTAAAGTGCCCGATTATGGAATACTTATTATAGTTTTCTGCATTACTTCGAATATAACAATTATGTAATATTCTGGATTGAACAGGCGATAAATAAGTTTTTTATATGGGTTGTGGAATTTTTTCATGAGTTAATAGCAGGTGTGCGTTAGTGTGAATATGTTTATCTATGTGTTTACAAGTGTTCCAATTTAGGCACGTGATGCTCCTAATGTGGAATACATGTTGTACCTTATATGTAGGGCCACGGTTTGGTCGCGAAAAGAATTTTGCCCCACTTTGTTTCAGTGTCTTACGTGCACACCTGCACCTCAACTTCATGATTATTTGCAAAGGATTTTTGTACAGAGTCATTATTCATTTGACTGTGCCAATCAGTACACGGATAACTGTGACATAACACGACTGTTATTTGCGGGTTTAACATCTACACGCTGGGTGTTAAGGCATCCAATCACAGACCACGTAGCAGAGCTGCAGGTGCGTACGTAAGGCAGTCAAACCAAATGTTGCAAACATCTTTTCACCATAAAATCGTGGCTCAACTTATATGGAATACTGCGCTTTGTATGGAATACTGTGCCTTATATGGGATACTTTGCTATCGAAAACCACATTTTATTTATGTTGAAATTACATAATATTGTCACATGTACTTCCACATCGTAAAAAATATTTGTTAGCAACATTAATAGACTAATAAATTCCATAATATGTGTGTGTATTTCTATGCAAAATGTAAATGTCCTGTGAAATAGACATGGAACTTTTATAGATCTCGTTAGACACTCTTAATTTCAAACGAAAACAGCACAGAATAATAAGGCATATTGATCTTTTGTAAAGTCCAGTATACATTATTTGCAACTGCAGTACTTGAATATTTTTGTAGGTTTTCCTGCACAGTTAATATGCGGCCATTTTCTACATTTCTGGGATTTTATCCATTCGGTGCTGCTCTGAGACCGCAACTCATCGCAGTAGATACACTGTCCATCGTCTTCTTCTGATATGTCCTGTTCTTTTCTGATGTTATCTTCACTTGCACTTGTTTCAAGATCACCATCGACTGTGGAAGAATATTCACTTTCCACAACTTATTGGGTTACGTTTTCTTAGTTAAAGATTTGTACGCATACACCCGCAAGCTTTAGAACTCAAAGTAGTTGTAAATTTTGGTTTCACTGATTACCTTCTAAATTGAAGCTCGTCTTTATTTAGAGTGCTCGTTAGAACCTTGGCTTACCGTCGTTTTGGTCGACGATTGCTTGTAGCAGCAACATTCAGTGGCGGTATAGGACATAAGTCATCTACACTAAAATCACGTGCAGAATTCACTACCTCATTAGCCATGTTAGTTTCTCGAGGGACAGCGTATACTTTCCCGTTTGGGAAATCGTAATCACGAAACTTGTCTTTGTCTAACGGCTAGATACGGAATACCGAAAGCCGTTCGGTGGTCGAGTGGTCAGAACTCGCACCTGCCACATAGGCGATACAGGTTCAATCGTATGTGGGAAACGTGGTAGTCGCTGCCGTTGGCCGGACGGTTTTCTGGCAGAAGTTCCGTTTCCAATGGCCTTTCTCATTCCGACTCTGCTCCACACTCGTCACACCTTAACGAATTCATTCTTCGGGCCGGGCGGGCGACAGGCATGTCTCGCTAGTCGAGCAGCCGGCCCAACCTTCACAACGGAAATCCCTCGTACACAATGTGACTCTGCCAGGAGGCAGGAACACGTAGTACGTTTTCATTTTTTATGATAACTTGTACAGTTAAAGTTAGTACAGCATGAATAACACTAAATGCTACATTTATTATTATTATTATTATTATTATTATTATGGGAATTGGTATGCTACGACCAACCAAAGCAAACTTGTTGAAATTGATCGTAAACAAATTCTATCACAATAATTATATTAATCTAATATTTCGTCATGTCAGACTTATAACACAAAGCGCATGACCTTGAATCGTTTCCTTCCCCAAAGCATTAAGGCTCAGTTTCAGTCGCCATGGTGAATTTTATTATTTTTCGCTTTTTGGAATTCTGAGAAGAAAAATGTTAAATCGGTGACCATACCGAAAATGCTATTTAACTTGAGCTACAGTACAAGCATGGCTATAGAGCTAGTAATGTATAGTCAGGTCGCAATTTGTCGGGCAAATTATGAATATAAAAGAAATCTGCCACACACATTGCGGCGTAATTATAAGTTAACAGCTAAATCGCTTTGTCAGTACTGTAGCGAATCGTGAATAGAATTTGAGGTATTATCGCATATTTAACATTTTTTTTCTTAGAATTCCAGAAAAGCGAAAATTAATAAAATTAAATATGGCGACTGAAACCGTGCCTTAACGTAAAAAATGTAAGTGTAAAATTCAAAATTATATTCGTTGGGGCACAGTACCAGCATCGGCCTACATTTATGCAACCACTGACGTTTCTGTTCATTTCGTTGAAGTCCACATTGATATAAACATTTTGAAACAATTTTTTTTCTTTTAAATACCCTGAAAAAATACGAACCAATAAAAACAAATTTTCATTAATATAAAAATCACTCAAAATACCATCTCATAAAAGTTTTAGATCAGATTTTATTCGTGTACAAATATTGTCTCCCCAAAGCAGGAAATAATTTAGTACGAAAGCGCTGTCATGATAATGAATGAGCTCCACCGAATACATTTTAACACGTAAATGTCCACGCTTGATAACACCACGGTTCTCGCATAAGTATCGTTACTATGGTAGCCACTTGAGTCGAAGTAATTTGCGTGTTAGAGGTTTAAAAATTATGGCAGTTATAAGGATGACTCATCAAGCGCCTCACTCCTTCCCTTAGTCCCTATACGCAAGTCGCTGAGTTGGTCGCTCGTAGACAGTCTGCCTCTATTAGTAGAGACTGGAAACATCCGTGAGGTCGCTGAACTGTATGCTAGCCTGGAAGAATATCTGTGAACTCTAGCACACAGCAGCTGTTCTTTGCCTGCTCTCTGACACAGTGAAATGGGCCCACATTTAGTTTCATTGTTATTATTGGCTCCGCACACTAAATATGAATTAGTGAATATTCACAGATTCACGCTGATGGATGGAGCAGTTTCAACAATTTGAATCAGTGAAAATAGTCTCTGTTTAATATGTGAATATTCACTGATTTCCCTTAAGAGTGCCAACATCTCACAAGTTAATCAGTGATTATTCACAATTTTTCCAGTTGTTTAAAAGAACAGTTTTTACTTATCAATTCAGTGAAAAATTACTGGAAAATCTGAGGACATTCATTAATAAAATTGTGGAATGTTGGCGCTCTTTATCGGAATCAGTGAGTAGTCACAGATTTCACAGTGGCTTCTCACTGATTCAATTTTTTGAGACTGCTCCATCCATCGGCATGAATCAGTAAATATTCACTAATTCAGATTTAGAGTGCGCGACTTCAAGGAAGCGTTAAATAAGTCAACTGTCAATTGCGAAAGTGGCACGAACTTACAATTACAGGAATAATAGCTCGTGCCTGAAAGAAAATGCTAAATTTTCGGGTCTCTATCTATGAAACATTAACTGGGAACGTTATAATTTCGTTACGTTTAGAAACAATGTTTTATCGCGAGAAAACTTGACTATTTGCTGGGTTTCAACATACGTTCAACTTACCAGAACATAACTGGCTTTCTCTTGTACGTGAAGTTGTTGCCCTATTTGACTAAGCCAATAAGAATCCGGTTTTTGCAATATTTGGTGCCTATTATTGGTTTCCAGACAGCTACGTTGTGTCAGAAGTACATCGCCCAATCATATGTGTTGAATTTTACTACATTTCTTTCAACTGAATGTTGGCACAAAACATTTTCGTGATATACCTACTATAGTCTCTAATTATGTTATATTAAATGTAAAGGTGTACTGTAATTTTCTATTCTTTCCAAAAAAATAGTGCGTAAAGACTTTTATACCGTAAAAAGGTCGAAAAGACACATTTTTTCACAATTTTCCGCTGCAAGAAAGTAAGCTGTAATTAGTAGAGGTGAACCTAATATTGGGTATATACACGTGCATCGTATTCTGAGTGCTGTTCGTAAAGTAGAGATCACTCATGCGCGTTGAAGAGTTTCAGAAAAGTCTTGTAACGGCCGAAGAATCCGCATGCCGCTCAACGGTCTGGGAAGGTGAGCACGTTATGCTGCAAACTGTCGTCTTTTAAACACAGTGCGTTATCAGTAAAGGTGATGGTTCATCACGAGAAAACTTGACTGTTTTGCTTGGGTTCAACGTACGTTCAGCTTATGAAAAGATGATTGGCTTTCGCTTGTGCGTAGAGCCGTTGCCCTATTTGACTAAGTCAATAAGAATCCCTTTATGGTAATATTTGACGTCTACTACTGGTCTGCAAACATATATGTTGTATCAGACATATAACATCCAATCATACATATCTCAAGAAACCACAGTGTTTTCAAGGGTATGTTGACACAAAAAGTTATCGGGATGTACCATCTCTAGAGATGATGGTATTTCGCGGGAAAACTTGACTGTTGTTGCTGGGTTTCAGCGCACGTCTAGCTTACCAGAAGAATACTGGTGTTCGTTTGTACGTGGAGCTGTTACCTTATTTGACTAGACTAATAAGAATGCCGCTATTGTAATACGTGGTGCCTGTTATTTGTCTACGGACAGCTACGCTATGTCATACGTACATCACCCAATCAATGTGTTGCAATGAACTACAGTTTTTTATACCGTCATATCTAACCATCTCTCATTATCAGCGTTTTCTCACCAACTGCAAATGCAACAACATGTTCGTTTCCCGCGGCATTCCAACGACCCTCCTTGCCCAATGATGTTCCTCGATGACGCGTCGCATGCAAGGGCGCTCATTTGCACACAGGCGTCCATCCCACACGCAACTAGCCGATGGCAAGTGGCGTTCGTGTGTCTGGTCCCGGCTCTGGGGCGGGTGAAAAAAAACGGAGGAAAATTGGAACAAAAAAATACTGATACACCGTGCCGCGTATCGTCCTGCGGGCAGCGTGCGCGCTAGAGATCCAATTAGTTACCGTGTTCCCCGCCAGAGGCGTCGCAAGCTGCAGGGTTGGCCAAAGAGGTGGCGGGCTGATTGAGGAGAATGTTGCCACCTACGTTCCCTGACTCCTGCCGCTGGCAACAAAAGGAACCGAGACCACAAAAGAGAGTGTTGGGCTCTGATGCAGGGAAGATAAAAAAGGTCCCCCATAGATACGGAAAGGCGTCGCAGTTCATACGGGAGAGGCGAAATCCAGTCTGGCATGGAGAGGTGTGAAGGGGGGAAGGTAAATACTATCGTGGTGAAATTAAAACAATGATAAAGAGCTGGACCGTCCAGGGGGTTGGCGGGGGAGAAAAAGAGACTCAGAGAGACACGGGGAACGCTAGCACGGAATAAAGCGACTATTGTTGCAGCCAAAAAGCGGCAAATCCTCGACCAGACAGAGAGAGAAAGAGAGAAGGATAGAAAATTTTCCGAGCTCTGGGCCGCCAGCCATTGTGCGCGCGTTCCAATACGACAAATTGAAAGCTCCGCCGACGCCACCCTCCCTCCCTTCACCAATTCACTTGTGCGCGCAGATACTCAGGGCCACACTCGGTGCGCACGCGCGCAGAACAATTTGCTTTCAAACGGCGCCTTTTCAAATCGAGCTCTCTTTTCAGACTTGCCCGTTCTCGCGGAATCATTTACGACGAGAGAGCGAAAACGTGCCACAAAGGGACAACAATATTATTTTGGTAGCGAGAAAGAGAGAGAGAGGAAGAGGACGTCCTATAACTGCCGAGGTATGCGGGCACCAAGGTGGAAACAGTTTCAGAAATTTATATGCATTGTGATATCTTCAGTAGGCATTGCGATTATGACTCTACCTTTAGTAAACTGCGTTTAGAGGTAACGGTTCACCAACAATTTTAATTGTTGCTTTAGTAGTTTTATATTGTTGTACGATATGAAGCTTTTTTTGTAGAAATACACCGAGACTATTATTTACTGTAATGAAAATGTGTAAGCTTTCGTGGTTTTTGTAAAAAAATTAAGTTAGAAAATCACTTGGAGACAAATCTACTTTAATCATAATGACGTGATCTAGTAATATTGTGCGGAACTGCTAACCTGCGGCCAGAAGTGAAAATATTCTAAGAATACGCGGAGTGTGTGGAAGATACAGTGACAAGTGTCAGAGTTCGGAACTGTCAGCAGTAGTAGTAAGAATAAGACAAATCACAGGCCAGTCTCAAAACAATTAAATTTGTAGCATCCTTGTTCAGACTTTGTGTCTCTACCTATTTCATTCAGCTTTGGAGCAAACATCTTTAGGTAAAAGAAAGAAGTCAACTTAGGCTCTTGTAACAGGATATAATTTCCCCCAACTCTGTCTACGTAACGTATAATAAGCATAATTACCAAAGGCAAATCATGAATTAGACATAAGGACACCGTCTTCCAAGCGCTTCAAGTGTGTTACAGTGTGTTCGTATTTTTTTTTTTTTTTTTTTTTTTCACAATTCCTCCACATGGGCCCATATTCCTAATGTACGAAACGAAAACACACTTCAGACAAGGGCAGAACGTTATTGTTAGTACACCATGTTCATTGAAAGCACTGTTTTTAAGTCCTCCGAAATACCTAAAAACTGTTTTTTCGTACTACCGTACTTCAAAATGCACTAGCTGGATATATGTATAACACAGATATAAACGTGCCCTCAACTTTGCTGCAGACGTTCTCACCAAGTAAATTATATCGACACCTTTTAAAGTCTCAGATTAGAAATAAATCGTCGAGGATGTATGCTAATTCAGCGCTATGTTCATTGTGGCGATGCGGCATTTAACGCACACTTCAAGGTCGGCCTTACAGCTCCGTCACTTCTGAGCTTCTGAAACACACGTAGACGGCGTCCTTAAATTTATTGTATTCCAAAAATTCCAGTTTTCAAGTACAATTATTTCAAATACAAATGTATGCCTAATAAATATTTTACGGTTAAAAAAAATGTCAACAGTCGGATAACCCAACATTATAAATCAAATATAATTGTTTGGGCGTCGTTGCTGGTATTTTAACAATGGTTATAAACTTCTCGGCCCGTCAGAATCTCTGACAGATCAAAGAAGGACCAGAGGACGGGCTGGAATGCGAGGACTTCCGCAGTAGACAGGTTGCACTCCGCCGTGAAACCGCTAATGAAGGTCGTTCTTCAACCACCATCATCAAGCGCGCCGCGCGGCATCGCGTCCCTTGTTTGCGAGTCCGGCAGCGACGAGAATTTTTTCTCTATTTTTCTCCTCGCGGGGTGTTGTGGGAGGAGGGGAACTCGGGAGAGTGCACTTCACGACGTTACTTGGAGAGTGGAAAGAAGAGAACCAGGCTCCACTGGTCACCGAGGAGTTGACCCGACCTTAATTCCAACGACGAGTACAGTGGCCCACGTTCGGAAAATACCTGACATCTTGAGGCTAGTCGCCACTTCAGCCAACGTTCTTTAGATAACCATATGCGCTTGTGGAAATTTGCGAGGAAATTGTAAGCCGGCCAAAAATTCATGTTTATAGTATCCAAAATTTAAAATTGAGTGAAATTTACCCGTGTTCGAATCTCAAACTGATGGCCTATTGAACAACTACCAAAACTAATATTTCCCTAAAATATAAATTATATAACGTGTAAAGAATTCACTGCGGACGTATAATTTTTTCAAAACATTTATCATGAAGAAATTATACAGGTTTATTTATTCCCGCAATATGAAAATCTTGGGTAACATTGCAGGCGGTCAGTGAATTATCGTAATTTACAGAATCTGGTCACTGGCTAAGATAAACTACCTTACTCCGACGCTTTGCGTTTCCATAAGTGCTTCATGTAAACATATATCAGAATTCGACTAACAAAGTATAGAATCGTATGCAATGTGCAAAGTTCAGTAATAAATACTTTTATACGCTGAATAATGAGGATAATGAAGAAGAAATATTCATAAAAAAACTTAAATAAGATAATTTATAAATCGTTAAAATGGTTCTTGTATTGATAACTCTCAACCTTCTCCAAAGACGATCGATTAACCAAAATATTTTGTTTAACCGTTTAATTAATAAAAATCGTATAGTAATTTTTTCTTGTAACGTATTAAGATTATATATTTTATTATTATGAACAGATAAATTGCATGGGTTGTAGGCGTTCACAGCTATAGCCGCTTTACCGAGACCATCTCTTGCTTAACTTCACCATGCGAACACAGCTAATGCATCGGGGTAATGTTACTAAGTGTGATGTTACTGCCGGCTCTGACAGGATGAGCTTCTACCACTAGAGACAAACTAACTTATGTTTACAGTTTGATGTGGCCCACTCGAAGTTTGCCGATAGTGTTATTAAGTAAACATTGCTCAAGAACCGATTCATACGTGCATTGAGGTTGATTTTCGGCTTTACTTGCCAAGCATCCAGCTTTTAGCCACCAAGAAGGTGATTAAGATGAAAAAGTGTATTATGCTTACACCCCCCCCCAAACACACACAAACACACGCACACACACACACACACACACACACACACACACATATATATATATATATATATATATATATATATATATATATATATATATATACACACACACACACGGGGTTTCCGGAAACAAACACCTAATAAGCACATAACGCCAATCATGGGTTAAATTGGAGACGAAAATGTAAGTTACAAAATGTTATATGATGACAACATTTAAGGTAGACCATGTTGCAACACTGCACGGAGTAACTCCCCTCTTGCGCTCCACGTCTGGGTGTTATTTTATGTATGTTACGTCAAGTAAACTTTGAAACATGTGTCGATTGCTCGGGATTTTAACCTGCACCCATTATATATATATATATATATATACATAGTGTGTGGTCCTGAACTACAGGTACAAACGCAGGGAGGGGGGGATTCCTTATGGAAAATAAAGTAGGACATATGTAGGACACTTTGTACCTAAGTGTAATATTGTGGGAGTAATGAGCCGCAGAATATCGAATTTGAAAACCGTATTTATTTTAAATATCGGAAACAGAATTATGTAAAACGACAATACTCTGAACATTGGTTTGTGTTATAATAGTCTTCAAACCCACATCAAATGCTGGTTGATACCTTCAGCCATTACTAAAAGAACAGGGGTGGCCAGCCTGACTAAACGTTTGTGTCATCAGGATAGTCGAACATTTGACGATGTTTTATTGAGTAATGCGAGCTTTGTAATAAAAATGGTCCTCTTATTGGAACTGTCTAGGGCTCATAGTTTTCGTGAAAAATGCACGCGAAGCTTTAGCTGAAGCGATAGAGTACCAGGAGAGCATAGGCAATACTGCGTACATTGTGTTTGGAAGTGCTCAGTTGCTCTATCCAAAATGGGTTAGAAAACATTACTTACGAAAAATGTCGTACAGTAACTTGTAAGGGAGATAATTCACCCTTACAAAGCGACGTTTTACCGAATAAAAATTAAATCTAACAGACAATAAGAAAGGTTTTGTGAATTATTACATTGATCGTAAGTACTTGCACAGCCACTATTGTGGTGTACAACATCGAGAAAAATGAGGGGGTGGTACGGTCCTACCAATGTGTGTGTAACATGTAGGTATTTTGCATTGCTTTTTGAAGATGTAATACAAATGCATAATACAAGTCACCTTCACGCAACATGTTTATGTGAACTATTGAGAAGAAACACATCCTAAACGTTGTAACTGATGTAATTACATAAGAATATTACTTTAAAAAAAGCATTCCGTGGATAAAAGTTACTTCTAAAAATAACGAAAACTTTAAATAAACCTTAAAATCACTCAAACTACCTTTCATTTTGTAAAATATAAAGAGCCTGTTGGTGTTAATATTACAAAAAAATGCATGATATACGCATAAACGTCCTTATTATACATTTTACATTTAATGTTATACACTCAAAAATCTTTCCTCTCGTAAGTATTTTAGTTAATTGGTTTTAATTTATATTAATATTAAAACTTTAAGGGTAGAATAAACGTAACATTAATTTTTATTCTATAATTTAGTAGAATATCTTTAAATATTTTTAAGCTAAACTATTTTACTTCGAGAAGTTATTTATGTGGATTTTACAAGATTTATAGATAATTTTTATAGTTGTATAATAACAACTTAGGTTGTGGTCGGTACCGTGTGCGTTTAAGCATATTAAATATTAACACTCTCATGTACTGAAGCATTGTGATATTTCTAGGCAAATTCGTGAAATTTAAAAGTATCGTTGTTATTTGGACATTATTAAAATGACGAAGTTTTGAGTGCCCCTGCGTAGGTTACCTATAGTTTAAAAAAATTATAAATTTATATCGATAACACTGATATAGTATTAACATAGGTAATTAAAAATACTGTTTAATATTTTATGCGTGTATCACCTGTTTTGATATAATAAATGTTTATGAAGTGCAAACAAGTTGTACACACTTGTATTTGAAGAACTTATGATGCCTACGAAACTTTTTTTAACACTTCACCCTGTTCATGCTATGGATATTTACGTTACCGTCTCAATATATATATATATATATATATATATATATATATATATATATATATATATATATAAGGGCTTTATTTAAGTTAAAATACTGAAGCCACGCACTAAAGAGTATTAACATGTTAACACAAAGGTAAATGTTAGCTAATTATTCTCGTAAAACCACTACGTTTGTAGTAAGAGCAGCACGTAAAAATACGCATATCTCAAAGTTAAAATTTCGTAGCCAAATAACTGGTTTGTAAAAGCACCGTGCCCTCAGCAAAATGCATTATATAGGCCTACTTTATATTTTAAGTGCTCAAACATAATTTTATTATTTTCTTCGTCATTAAGTGTCTCATGTTACGTCACTAATTTAAGCGCTAGGAATAACATCCAAAAATCCTCTTTTTCTTCTTCTTCAGCTCAACATTAACGTAATAGTACCTGTTCCGCTCTCGCTTCCATACTAAGTACGTGTGTTAATTTATTCACGTACCGTGTAATTAAACACAGTCATTTATTCATATTTGCAAACTGAGCATACTCATTATTATAGGAAATATTTTCTGACTTAGTGTTATGTGAGTAGGAGCCATCAGCGCGGAGTCTCTTGTAAAACAGAAAAAAAAAAGTTAAAAAAAAAAAAAAAAAACAATACGAGCAAAATATTCCGTACAAATAGTTAACAAAAATGCCATACATTTATGTGGATGTTTTTATATGAACCCCAACATCATGTTGTCAACGCATACATGTATATGTACACATAGACTAATTTATAACATTTAATTTACGAAAGATAAATTTTGCTAAAAATGCATTGTCCTTGTATGTTCCATGCATAATAATCAAGTTTTCATTTGCAACATTTTGCTTGTTGATAACAAGTTAAGGAGGAGGAGGATGTTATAGGATGGGAAAATCGCTAGCCAGAACATTGCCGGTGTACTGGGGTATTGAACCAAACTCATTCATACACTAATGACGTATTCCAATTGATTGTACTATGGGCGCAGTAAGGGACACTTTGTGGCCTCTGATGAAAAAATGCAAGAGTCACAAAATGCCCTTCGATACATACATGTTATTTATAATCTAAGTACTTCAATACGTCGCATTTACTGATCAAAGGATTTGTAACAGCACATTATATCCAACGTAAAATAATTACTTAAAATTCAAATGTTCAAATTAGATAGAAATTCACTTACACGAAATTCAGGAGAAAAGTTGTGAAAGGATTTTGACATGAAGGTGTTTTGTGTGACAACGTGTTGCTTACAATCACTAATATCTGTAACGATAACCTGCCTGAAATACCCTCGAAATTCAATAATTGTGTCACTGAGGTTTTGCAGTGTTATGATATGGGTTTCAGACTCACTTCATGTCTAAGCGGCATCCACAATGCGAATATCTGCCCGTGACCTTTCGCCCTTGAGCATTGTGTTTGCTAAAGTACGTCTCAGATATCCAAAATACCACAATATTTTATCTTTCTAAACTTCAGGTTACTAATTGTTTCAGGAGTTAATATCAAATGAAATATTTGACTGATTCAAGAATAGCGACAAATAAATAATTATGAAATTAGATGGAAAATAGATTTATTAACTACCATGGAAAACACGTCGAAATTAGAATTGAATTATTTAACTTGATCGAGTTTTTCGGCGACAAAATAAAATGTGAATAATGGGTGTTGAAAACAAAAATTTAACATGAAACAAAATGTAGGCATGGAAATAATAATATGGGTCCTGGAAATAGGTTAACTACAATTTGTAAGTCTTACGATATAACTACAGAAAATCAAATGTATTATATTTCGCACACCAGCATATTTTAGCGTTACGAAACTTAGTTTGTGTGGAATTAAAATCTTTTGTAGAGCATTCAAAGTCTCTTCAAAATAATATCTCTCAGAGAATTACATTTAACACGAGAAATTGCTGCAACTGTTCAGAAAACTCATTTAAATCTGAAGTCAGAACATGGAGGTGTACGAGATAATGTTGGACTGGACGGTACCGGAATAACTTATTCTTCGTAGTTGAAGTAGACTCCACTGCGACGACGCCCAGAAGTCCCGGGATACCACCAGGATCATCGTCTCTCTACTCCTGTAGAGATGATTAAAATCGTCCTCGACGACGACAGCCCTCTGTTATGGTTCTAATCTCACACCACACGTCCTCCATAGACGCTTCGTCGACATGTTCCTCTTTAGACAATGTCCCGGACCCCTCTAATCCGCAATTCATCATACTGCCCATGCCCTCGGAGGTCACACCTCGCGCACAAATCAAAACTGTATTCATTTGATTAATATCATCATACTACAGTTACTAAATTAAACATTAACAGATATATTTAAAATTAAATCCATATTAAAATATTAAGCAAATAATTAAATTAAGTGTAAAATCTGGTCAGTGTATTCTCAATAATTATCATTTATTTAGAATAACTTCCACACAAATCTGAAATCAATTACTTATTCAAAAGTTAGCTACCTGGAACACGAATGTCATATCTACATATTAAAAGTATCCAATGTTTCTCTTTTCTCTTCAGGTAGTATACATGTGCACTAACCACGCCAATTGCCTAACCTACACAATAAAAACACTTTCGTTGCCACAAAAAAAATTTTGTTTAAATATGAGACAACTGCATTATTTTGCCGCTAAGAAATGGAGCGTGCAGTTAAAAAAGATTCTCTAACAGCAAAACTCATGTAGGAAATTTTTGTTGTGTCACATTTTGTCTTAAAAATGTTTTATTTGAAATTAATTTAAGTTTCACTGTCGCAAAGATAATACATTTTTTTTTCATCATTAATCTTGTGTTAAATGTAGCACAAATTTTTTTCAATTCAAATAATTAAATAAAATTATTTTAACAAAAAAAATTTGATTACCAGTAGTGAAACTTTTAAAGGGAACATGTCTCTATGGCAAAGTAAATTTACTGTGATTCATATTTAAACCAACATTGTGTTGTGTAAACGAAAGTGTTTTTGCTGTGTACAATAGTTAGAGACCTGAAAAATTCGCGTTTTCTTTCATGCACAAGCTGGAATGTCTACCACCTTAACTGTTTCACTTTATTATAGTGATAACTGACAATTAACTGCCTAATTCTACAAAATAAATCTTTTTAATCTTATTTATATGGCCACATTTATTCCGCCGTGTTTATATTGAAATGTAAAACGGACTCCTGAGACAACGCTGAAAATTTTCTCTCCGTGTGCTCTCAGCACGTTACACTCGCAACTGCAATATCAAAATCCGATTGCCTACGCGAATTCTGGTAAATTCTTCAGTGCACATCAAGAACGGTCTACATAGAGCAGATACATGGTGCGTCAACAAAACTTCCTTTCTTAACAAGGCAATAAAATCCATTACGTAAATCAGAAAGTTTCCATTTTAATATTTATAATGTAGATACACATCTCAAGTTTGTTTTACGCAGTTTTTGAAATTTAATCACAAATAAAAAAAAATCACAAGGGTCCAAATCTGGGGAGCGGGCTGGCCACTTCAAATCGCCGCTTATTGAGATGAGGCACACCGGGAGATGTTCCCTCAAAACAGCTATAGATGCCCCTGAAGTGTGGGCCGTTGCCCCGTCTTGTTGGTACCAAATGTTCCATTATTAAGTCCAATCCATCAAGCCACGGGGGAAAGAATTCCTCCAACATTTTCACATACGCTCCTCACTATTTCAACGAATGATGGCGATTTACAGCGATGGGGAACAAAATTATACACCCACGCCTCTTGATTGAGACCATTCCTGTCCCGCTACGACATCTACAGCCTGAATGTCGAGCATTTCAAAATAGGAAGTTATGTTGCCACATCCTGTATTTTAGTACGCCACTAGAATGACTGTTTAGAGTTGTTTCTTTTCTTATCGACTGAAACGCTCTTTCCTGATTACCTGAAGCGCTGTCTCTCCTGGTAGAAATAGAAACGTTACGATGGACAACCCGAGAAACTTGTGCATCTAGTTCTTGGATGTTGTCGGATGTCGAAAGCTGCCCATTCCATTCGAATGCTACAAGTTGTTGCCTCAGTGGCTATCTTTATTGGGCCGGAACGCTGCTGCACCGGATTGTCGAGCAGATGGCCTCGCAGGCTGGATCTGACCATTGGTGACCGTGTTCGTTGAGAGATTTCTTCGCCTGAAGCCTAAACCAAATAATAGCTACGGAAGGGAATATTTTGCGAGTTCATTGACTCCATGTGATAATCCACTGCCCTATGTATACGCACCCCTCTACTATTGGCCCTTCATCTGCTACTCAGCGGAACGTTAGACAATAAATAACCGAACAGAAAGAGGCTTTAGTAAGCATAGAATAGTGAGTTATAACATGCGGGTCTTTGAACTCGAAAAATTTACCTTTACTTATATCGTGTCAAGAATGTTATACGATAAACTCCTAAACGAGTTCCTTTGCGTTTATATATAAACGTTACATACTTCAAACTATGCTTCAATGTTTTTAAATTCGAGATATGACTATTAGGAGCATGATCGGTGGCAGTAAAATCTGCTGATTTACGACAACTTCGACTGGGAAAAATTACATACGTATTCATAAAATATAATTAAAAAAAAAAAAAACAGAAGCTTTATGTTGACTTTGTCTGACCTCTCGGCTCAGTGGTTACAGCTTCTGTCCAGTGGGTTAAGGCCCCCGGCTTATATTCCCGACGGGAGAGGAAAATTTACAGTTATTCCCTCCTGATTTAGGACAAGGTGTAGTGTAGATCCCCATCGTATTGTCACCCTCAGCTTGTCGCCCCTAAGGGGTTTTCCTTGATGCCTATACCAGCCACAGGGGTGAAAACTAATAATGTTGACTTTACGAAATGTTGTCCAAATATAAACATTTCAGGCAGTAGCTTTAAGTCCCATTGGACAGCAGAACTATGAAAACAATGTGAATCAATTTAGTCGTCCGTGCTTCTATGCGGTATTATTATTCCTGTCGTTCGGTAAATTAGCTAATGTCTCGTCGACAGCGAGATCATTACAGACGATGACAAAACTTGGTACAATGACAGGAGTTAGAGGAGAAGTCGGCCGAGGCCATCGTTAAGGAACCATTCCGGCCTTCGCCTGGAGCGATTTCGGAAACCATGGAAAACCGAAATCAGGATGGTCGGATCCGGGGATCAAACACGGGTCCTCCCGAATGCGAGTCCGACGTGCTATCGATGCACTCGGTATTATTCCTGTTGTTACTCATGCTATTTCAACTTGTAGTACCTCTTATAAGCTGTTCAGGATAATCTGAGTGAGCACTGCTTACAATTTTCTGTGAGACATTATGCCGTCATTTTACTGTTTAAATTATGAAAATTTCTGTGTAACTAAAAACTAGTGTGAACATTTCACAACTCTCAAAACTTTACTTGTATAAACCAAATAAATACATATTTTGAATGCTAAAAGTGCTGGGAAGTGCTGAGTTTCAAGTGGACCACATTTATTAAGGCAAGATGCATTAAAAATTTTGGCCTTATGCGAGAGTACGAGGGTGAAAGAACATTCAGGAAAAATGCAAAAGGTGATGTCCTGTCACAACTGAATATATCCTATATTATAGAGTAGTTGTAGCCTGATCATAACTTGCGAATCTCTAGAATATGAGTACAAAAAATCGGGCCAAATAGATATGGAAGTAGAACGAAAGTACGAAGCTTTATGAATTTTTAATTTTGGTTCAGCGATTCAAGACAAGCCACGACTATTGTAGAGGTTAAACCATTCTACTTGTATTATGGAAAACCGAGATCTATTCCCGGCTGGGCCATGGAATCTTTCGAATTTGGGGATAGCGACGGAAACTACCGTTGGCTAGCAAGTGTCCTAGGGGGTTTCAAGAACTCCTTTTCCTCAATCCCTCCTTCGCTTAACCGCGGAATGGTTTCCCTATCGCAAAGCGATAATGGTGTCCCATCCATCATCCCTGAAAAAATTGTACCATAAATTCGGGCACAGACTGTATAATGTATGTGTACGTCTAGGTGTGACTGAAAATCTAACCACAATAACAGAGCTGACTGTAATTACCTAAGAGAAAAGTAAACCACAGTTCCCACGCTATCTATAACTTGACGTTGTATGTCGTGTAATAGTGAAAACAGTTTTATAAGAAAAATTTAATCGTATTAATGCTGTGTACAATAGCAGCTTCTTATTTTCTTCACTGCAGTATGTATACTGTGTTTTACTTGAAAATTAAATTTTTAATTATTACCTTATAATTATTTCAATAATGACAATTTACGATACATTTGTACAAGTACTGCCAATATTTATGTTTACAATTAAATAAAGTTTATGGATGCGAGATGACAAAATCATTGCATGCCTGGGTAACCCTTACTGCTACAACGTCTTAAAGTCCTTATAAACAGGACACACTTAACCTTTATTTTTCGGAGAAAAAAAAACTGTAGAGTAAATTAATTATGAAGATGCCTTCGCCTCCTTTGCGACTGCAATTTATTTTGCAGCTGGGGTTTATTTATCAATATTGGAATTACTCTCACATAGCAGCCTATAACACAATATCCAATACGTATGGGAACGAATTTTTCATGCATTATTTATAATGTTATGGTGTACACGAAACAGGGAAAGAAACGATAGTCGCACAGTATTTACAGTGCAGTTTCTCCTTGATACTCTACTTAGACTGTAAGGTTTTTTTTTTTTACATTTAAAGTAAGAGATAGTGTTGCTGATGTGTTGTAAGAAATTTTTCTTTCTTTTCCAAAAATGAGTACCACATTTAATAACAAAAACTGTAGTAATTTCCGAAACTACAAACCAAAAGGTTATTTTGCTAATACGAATCATTAATGATAAAGGTTCATCACGGGAAAACTTGACTGTTTGCTGGATTTCAACGCACGTTCAGCTTTCCAGACGATTACTGTCGTTCACTTGTGCACGAAGCTGTTACCTTATTTGACTGAGCAAATAAGAATCCCGCTGTTGTAATATATTATGACAGCTACGTTGTGTCAGACGTGAATCACCCAATAATGTGTGTTTCAATTAAGTATAGCGTTTTCAAGGGCATGTTGAAACAAAACATGTTTGCGGTAATCCATCATCCCTACGAATCATGTATCGCTGAGCTATTGTGAGATTGAAAAATGTTCTATTTTTTCGAGATAAAGTTAAAATATAATGTCTAGAATCTTATTTGTTTAAGCAGGAAATCTAATCCAGTATTTAACCTAAGATAGGAAGGCCTATTTGAAACATTGTTTAGGAGTATTTTGAGAATTTATCTAAAATGTTATGATACGTACGTTTACTATTTTAGTGGAGCGACTTATATATAAAGTTAACATTTTTGGGCAACTTCTGACGTAAATTTCGATTTGTTTAAATATATTCTTATGATAATATTATTAATTGAGTGTTTAGACTATGACCAGAATTTCCATTCTTTGTATAAATTATTTTATTGTTTTGTATTTAAAATAATGCAATTTAAATTCGATTTTCAAGTTAGCAGCACTCTTATTATATTAGTTCCAATACATTTAGAACAGGTTTTATACTTAATGTATTATAATCTTTCCCAACACAGAATACAACACCTTTTCCTGACATATAAAAATAAACACACAAACATATCAAGCTTAATTGGACTCACCCAATACTTTCGTGTATACTAACAAGAGCAACGTTTCGAAATTTTTTATTATATCAAATATTGAGAGATAAATTTGTAGGGTTGTGTGTTCGCTACGTAATTGAATTGTTGTGTGTTTTGTCTGTATGTAAACATACGCCAACCCACAAATAAATTAATACACACACACGAATATACATAATTATAACTCTTGTATACATATCTACTTTAATGCCTAGGTATAGGCATACTTATATGAATACACGCATTCATGCTTGCAATCACTTGTGAACATACTATAAACATACATACTCAAATCTATAAATACATGAGCGACAATTTCAAACTGGCATGTAGACATTCAAATATATGTATATACGTACCATTAGTTGTTAGTTTTTGTTTGAATACAGTAATATGTTTCGCAACTGTAAAGTTACTAAATTAATTTTTTTTCCTTGAAGGGTTAATTATTCCAAAAAAATTAAATGTACGTTACAGACTATAATGCAATGCATGTTGCTGCAAGTAGGAACACCCACATCAGGCATATATCCACAGCATATAACTTTTTTCACTCGTTATCACTACACGTGTTTATATACGTGATAGCAAGTCATCGTGACTGTAGTGAATTATGAATATGTCATCTACAGATTTTCGAGGTAACGAAACTGTAACCTTGTGCCCTTGATGCACTTAACGTATAACATTAGTTGAATTTGGACTAAATCAAAATGTATAACGTCCATATAACAAAATATTTTATAGCCACCACAGATCCGTTTTTTCTGTGTGACTTAAAATTGAGGTTTGTTGTTTATGCTTACCCATTATTATACCATTTGGTTGATACTTAAAGTTAAGGAAAAGAATGAAACATTTACGTCTGTAAATTTTTTGTTAAAAATTGTAGTTAATATTATTTTTAATTCATTAGTCTCGCCACGTAAATTTTCATGTGCTTAGTTTTACAAGACCTTATATTTCTATGGCAGGTGGTTTCAGTTCGTTAATGAGTATACAAAAAAAAGTTTTATTAAAAGAATACCTATATTTACTAAAATTATTTCTTTTACTAATTTAAACAGCGAAATTATTAATAAGATATTTATGGCGGTAATTGTAATTGTGCATGAGAACACTTCTAATTGTCTAGTAACATTCGTGGCGCATATAAACGGCTTATCATAACAGTATGGTTGCAATAAATCGATTGACAGTCGGTTAACTGTACTAAGCTTGCGGTGCGCTCTCCCGACCATATAGAAACACCCAAACGTAAAGATTTACTCTTTTCCTTTGTTGAAGTTACAAGCACAGGAAATCGAATGCGAATCCCACGTTTTTTCTTGTTCTATTCTGAATATGAATTGAACAACATTCACTTTCTTGAAGGAAAAGAAAATCATCTAATTATTTGCTATTTGTTTCTAGATAACTCACCACATACGAAGGCATATCTATTTGGGCAATTTTTGCCACTCTTTCAGATGTAACATTTTTCTTACTACAAAAACTAATTTGTACCCCAGAAGACACAAGGAAGAAGGCAGGTGCCAGGAACACGATTGAAAGTAATTTCCTGGAGGGCAATGAAAGAGTGGTTGAATAAGATCATTGGAAGACGCGTCAAGAAATCCCCATTTCTCAAGAAGTATCCTTCTGCTCAACAAAACCACGGATTGCTTTCACACGGATGAAATTGTTACTAATGGTGTCGCAAGAATGCAGACATTGTCATCTACTGAAAGAAGTATTAACAACAAGACATTCAGTGGCCTGTTACTTTAATTTCCGGATATGTAATTGTACAGTATATTGAATTATCAGAACATATTTCCTAAGATTTGTAAAACCACCAAATAAACATGTTTTACTAATCATGTCATGTGAAAAAATTTAGATTTTTAAATTTAACATTTGCTATAAATATGGAAAATAATAAGTAATTAACATTTTTTTCCAGGTCTGTGTGTATTTGTTTAATAACACCAAGCCAAGTAGGCAGTTTTTCTCCTCTATTTTCGTTCCATCCAAATTTTTCCAACAATCCTTCATCCGTTGAAGGAAGAATGTTTTTTCTCTGATGTAGGGAAGAACAAGTAACCTTGGTCTTCAAATATTTTTGGTACTTGTGCAGTACTTGACATGGATAAAACTGTGACTCATCACAGATGAATGTTTTCCTACTTTCGTGCTCTTATGCCCGTGACAAAAGAAAGTATTCATGCTGTCGTCTCGCGTGACATGTTTCCTTTGATCCTCGGGCAGGAAATATTCACGTCAGTCAACATGTCGCGACAAGGAAATGTAGTTCCGCTCGCAAGGCGCCAAAATCCGGGCGGAGATTACCTTGATATTTCTCCAGCTTTTCCACACACAAATTCCTCTTAGATTGTGTCAAGTTCAGTGTCATACATAACACAAGCCTTGGCGTTGTGGTGTTGAAACCAGGTCGACGGGAGAAGCTTCAGCCAAGTCCGTAGTCCTGCATTGAAGAAAAAAATATGTTCATATTATGTTAGTTAAAAATTTGCAACTTTAAAAAGTAGTAGTTTTACACTAAACTTTCAAAGATACCTTATGTCAAAGATTGAATTTAAAAAAACTGTGGTTTAAATGTAATCTCATTTTCACCCTACTTTTATTTGTGTTATTTTATATTTGGCCGTCGTTAGAGCTTGAGATACAAGTCTGTTTAGGCCCACGCAAGAAGTTAAAAAAAAAAAATATATATATATACACACACATACACACATATATATATATATATATATATATATATATATATATATATATGTGTGTGTGTGTGTGTGTGTGTGTGTGTGTGTGTGTAGGTGTGTGCATTGTAAGAGTTGTACATAGAGTTCAAGTCATTGGTCTTTTTGAATGTACCATGTGAGGAGAATAAACAATAAAATACAATATTGATTAGTGCTTGTTTGTAGGGCCTTGTGGGTGCCCAACTATTTTATATTACATAAATTACATAATTTTTTTGGTTACATAGTTATTTGTACAAACGCATATCAAAGTTGCGATCTGACTATTTTCGCTAATTACCCAAAGTAACAGATACTCAAATGATACGAAATAAATAATTTAGAGTGAAGGAAAAGGTCTTAAGGTACTAATTGATTCTTTTGTAATTTCAGGGAAAACATTGTTTGTATTTTAAAAAATCGATTATACCTATATTTTTGCATGAGTACTCGCATTAGGTGTATATATAAAAAAAATTCGTGAAATAACAAATTTGTAATTCTGTAGCTAAATACATCTACTTTTACTCTAAATTATGCCATTCGTATCCATTGTATAGTTTTCACTTTGGGTAAGTAGCGACAAATATTCAAATCGTTACTTTTATTTACGCTTGTAAGATAACTATGGAACCGAAAAATATTTTATTCGTGAGAATTTACTACACATGTACTTTGTAACAGTCGGAAAGTGTTTGGTACAATTTTAAAACTACGAATTTTTTGTGCAGAATAGTGTTAAAAGCCTATGTTTAATTTACCGTAAGTAAATTTGGCAAATGGTAATTATATATGACCACGACATTACGAGTACCGTTGTTAGTTGGACCAGCGTTATACGTGCTGTAACGTGTTAGGGAAAGTATTTTTCATGTAAATTTATTCACTATAAAAAGGTTTCTATAACATTGAATTTTGAAAAGAAGACATACTTCAATCTGTGTCCCTATTGTTTTAAGTCCGGAAATTATCCAGCTTCTCAAAAGCGTAAAAATTTACTTTCTCGTGTTGCTGTACTTGAGAAAATAATATATAATATAAATATTAATAATATATAATATAAATAATATAAAAACCTGCATTTGACTTTACCACATACAATCCACAAATATAATAGTAGGGTCATCGTTTCAAGTCCCGTCGAGAAGCACTTTCTACGAAAACACTGCACGCTATCTTACTACTCCGCGCCTAGAGGCGATGAGGTGTTTGACGGACGTGTTATATTCGACTTAGAGCCTTCACAGTTTCCGTTCCTCAAACTTACTAAAAAAATATATATAATATTCAGTAACTCACAAGGGTCTGTTAAACTGACAAGACGCGACTGTCGCTGTCGTTTCAGCGTCGGATCAGCGTCGTTTTCTTCCTTGTTGCATCCTGTAATATGTGTCACTGTGTCTTTCTGTTGGAGTCTAGTTGCTGTTGTATAAATATATATCAGATCGGTTGCTCTGCGTCTTTTATGTTTTGTAATTTAAAAATTTTGCTGCAAGGAATACTTAAAGTTCAATACGAATCGCTGTGCACGCAAATTAAAACTTTTTCACTGAAAAATAAAACTTAGTGGCCTCCACAAAATATTAAGTCATTAAAAAACTCACTAATATAATTTGGTGACCAGAAACAAATTTAGATGACCCCTGTAATGTTTTGCAGTTACTATAAAATATTGAACCATTAAATCACAATTTATAACGTCCATAGAACAAAATATTTAATGGCCACAACAAATCAGTTTCTCCTGTGTGACTTCAAAATGATGTTTGTTGTTTTTGCTTACCCACTATTATACCATTTGGTTGATACTCACAATTAGTGAAAAGAAATAAACGTTTATCTCTGTAAATTTTTTGTTCAAGACAATAGTTAATATTCTTTTATTTTCATTAGTCTTGCCACCTTAAATTTCGTGTTCTTAGTTTTACAAGACCTTACATTTTATGACAGGCGGTTGCAGTTTTATTAAAAGAATAGCTAAAAGAATAACTATTTTTACTAAAACAATTTATCTTACTAATTAAAACAGCGAAATTAATAGTTTGATGTTGATGACGATAATTGTAATTGCGCATGAGCACACACCTCTTTGGCCAGTAACATTCGTGGCGCATTTAAATGGCTTATCATAACACTATGGTTGCAATAAACAGATTGACAGTCGGTTGACTGTCAGTGAGGGTTAAGAGTTTGTTAACTTCATCGACTCCTACCGACACCACCACGAGTGTGACGTCAGGGTCGCATTATCCAATCAGGTGTCAGCAAATAACGACTGGATACTCAGCAACTGGGCGCAGCCTCTAAAGTTGAAGTGAGTTTATTCGTTATGTGTAGAGCCAGTGATTTTTGGTGAAAGGAATTCTGCAATAACTTGTTTCAATGCCTTACGTGCACACCTGCGACTCGGGTTCGTGGTAATTGGCAGAATATAATAGGGCAGAAGCGTGGTTCATTTGACTGTACCAACCAGAACAATGTTACCGCGACACCACACGTCCGTGATTTGATGGGAGGACCCCGAGACGTCGAAAGTTGAAAACTTCCAATCACTGGCCATGACGAAGTGAAACCGGTATTCACATAAGACATTGAAACAAATTGTTGCAGAATTCTTTTCACCAAAAATCACTGGCTCTAGATGTACGAGAAATGTGTATGTTTTGTTCACGCATTTGACAAAGAGACACGTGTGAAGCTTAGCTTATAGTGATTTGGTGATACTGTAAAAATCAGCCAGAATTATTATGAACGTTAAAAGAATATTACTTAATTACTCTTACATAATATATTGTTTTAGGAGCAATGTGACTATGGCATATTCAATAATTTAAAACAAAATTATTAATTGTAAATTAAAATTAAACCGATAAATGTATTATATAGATGTATCATGAGACATTCAAATTCACACACTGTCCCTGAGGACAACAATGTTTAATTATGCATATATATGGGCGTTGATTTTTGGGGATGCAAGCCAGTTAAAATGCAAAATGTACGTACTTTCTTTTCTTACTTTTAAATACCTCTACCTAAATCTTTATACTGATATTAAATTTGTAATATATTTATAGTCAAGTATAAATTTATTTTATCTAGAAGAACGTTAATAGTTTTGACAGACGGCATGGTTACCATACAGTTCATATTCCTGTTATGAGTAATGTGACACATATGGTAGTCGTCGATACAAAAAAAATATTCGTTATTCAAGACTTTACCCTAATGTTTATTCATATAACATAATTTTAACTGCAGTTGTTGATATCAGCATTCATTTACCATCGAATCTCAGTTACCGCAACGAGATGCACAGAAAGCCGATGTGTATCTGCTGGTAAAGTGTCTGAAGTCTGAGAAGGCCGGGGATGTTAGAAAATCTTTATGAAAGCCTTTCGATAACATCGCTATGGAATTCGTGTACATAAAAACGTTTCCGGCTGTCGTATCCTATCCTTTAATTTATTATGCTGCTACATCCTGCCTCAACGCCACAACTGAATAACGCCTGCGTTTAGAACGTCGGTGGCTCTGGGAAAACTTGCTGTATAGTAATTTACTGTACTCATATACTAAAAAAAAAGTATGGATTAAAGTAGAAGTTTGAGGATGCCAGACTACAAACTTATACTAGAACTGTCACGGGAGTGTTCTCGGAGACTGATTCAATATTAAAGTTATATTTAATTTCATCTTTTAACTGCGTTCCTAAAAATGTTGTTTAACAAGACTTGCTTCATTCTACTGTACAGTAAAACAATCATAATTTAAAACTTTGCGAATTCTGTTCAACTTATAGACATTAATAGACAGTAACTCCGATGGTTTATAGGGCGTACTAGAAAGTAGATTAAATAATTTTTCTTCTTTTATGTATTCAAATATTAAAATTTTAACTAAATTTTTTATCTTAACATCGTTTATAGAAGCTTGCACAACCGTAGAAAATCTCAACAACCATGCTAGATTTAGTTTAATTAAAATAAAATTATTATGCCTAGGAATGTTTTGCGTTTTAAGTTTTAAACATACTGTTGCGTGCCATGTTCCTGGAGGCCAGTGGTCGGCGGCTGTTTCGTAACACCTTGAGGGCTGGCCGATGATTCAAAGCCCGGGTGGCTCATAGTGGGAATCCCGATGAACCTACGTCATAGATACCTGTCCCAACTGCGTCTTAACCCTTCGAGGACGGCGGACGTGACTACTAGCACATCCAAAACATGATGAAATA
>PNEQ01061380.1:21566-36692 GCA_003012365.1 Medauroidea extradentata | reverse complement strand
ACTATTAATTCGCTGCATTGTGAGCCCCTTACAACTTATTTGCAGGTAATTTGTTCTAGTTCACCGTACGTGTAAGCGTGTTTGAAAAGTAAACCACATGACCACACATAAATTTAGTAAATTGGCGGGAAACAGAGGGGCGTTCAAGTGGGAATGGCTCTATGTGGTACAAGAATCTATGGTGAATATAGCTAACAAAATACAGGGAAGAGGGAGTCTGGATTGCATACTTAGACCCTCCATGCCAAACTTTTGTTGAATGGTTGGTATTGACAGCATTATTGTTTTACGTCTTAACAGTTAAATTTACGCAACTAGTATACGTAAAACGGTAATATTACCTTACAGAAAACTATGTATTTTAAAAAATTTAAAACCTTTTCGACTTGGGAGGGAGGTGGTTGTTTGGACCCCCAAAACCCCGTCTTGGGTGCACCACTGCTGTGAACAAATAAGTATTTTCATTATCAAACACCACTTGAGAACACCAGTTCATAAATATGTTTATACGTTTTTATTTCTGTGATGTTTTCCTTTTCTGTTCGAAAGCTTTGTAGGTCATGAAAATTGACTGAGCAATGCCATATGTAATCTTAATTTTACATATAAAAACTTGTCCTTGCTCACTGTCGCGGCTGTCAGATAGGTAGAACCCTTTACAAGTCCGCCACTGCGCCGAACATTCACCTCTTTGATGACAAGCATACTCATGAGACCTCACGTAAAGTAGAGACAATTATTTTGAGACAAATTTTACTTGCGAGATTAGACGTACACAAATTTCCACTTAGTAGATCTGGAAATCAGAATCCAGTATGACCCCCCCCCCTCCTTCTATACCCATTTCCTGACCTATAAAACGGTGCGCAAACAACTACACTGTAAAAAAACTCCCTAAAATGTTTAGCAAGTTATTATCCCGGATGCAGTATGGGACAGTTACCATACTTCCGCCTTGTAAATATGCAAACTTTTACAGTTGTTACAATACTAGTGTGGTAACTTTAGTATGCATTTGACTGTTTTATAATTAGGTTTGGAGTGTTATTATGGATGTCTGGGAAACTATTCTATCATACCTACTTTCTTAGCGCTCCTATGCGCACGTCTGGTAAATTTACAAACTATTTTTTAGAGATACGCTACGGAGGTCTATCTGCACCAACTGCATTAAAACTGCATTTCCCAAGAGAATAATTATTCAGAATGATATCTAACATTCAATAATTATTTCATTTTGTAAGATATTCCATTCAGTGGAAATAAACGTGAATAATGTTTTGATTCGAATTCTTTGCTAAGCTATAGGGTAAATCCAAAGTACTTGTTCTGCATCAGCTAAGCCTCGTCAGTTATTTTCTGTGATTAAAACCATCCAGAAATGTCCCCCAGGTAGGATTTCCAGGACACTGGCTCTTGTTCACTTATTTGACTTCAAATAGCCTATACTTATATACGTCTATGGTAAGTAAAGAACATTAGCAATATGGCTCTAACAGAAACGTTAACGAGGGGTTACAAACCTGCCAATGAGGCCATGAGGCTTTTCTATTACATGCTGCTTGCTTGGTAATGGTTTCAGGTAAGATTCTTGTAAATGGGGTGAATGAAATATACTGGACATACGTCATTTCAGTGATATGGAGTCTCAGAAAACCAAGATTCAATCAAGAATAAAAACAAGCCCAATTTGGTTGTAGTCAACACATACATAAATAGCAAAACCTAAAAAATTCCAAGAAGAACCACAGAAAAAAAATTAAATGTTCATAACAAAACCAAAACAAGCGAAACGTGAGAAAACTCAGGGGGCCAAAATTAAGAATGGCCAAAAACAAGTAAGACGTAGAAAATGTAGCCAGGACACGAAACAGGATGGCCAAACAGCGACGTCACAAACTCGAGACTAGAAGAAACAACAATGAATACATAGAACACATGAGTTCCTCTCAGAAGAGCTAGTCGCGACGTTTCGAGAGCTCACATCTGCTCTCGTCTTAAGGATGTTCTAGTGCGATAAAATCTAAATTTTTTAATTTTTATGAAATTGTGTTCCTTTTATGGAGGACACTTGTGAGTACAGTTTCCCCTTAGAAAACAATTTCACTTTTTATAGTTTTCTCATAACGGCACGTGGATGTAAAAATTCGCTTGTTCTGGTGCCGTGCAAATAATGAAAACCAACTGACCTACTTAAATGAAATAATTCACTCTGAATCTACATCCTATGAGCTATGCAAAAAATCAATACAAAAAACCACAATGCCACGTTTTGAATTTTAAAAAAATTGCAGAAATACAGAAAAAATTGCAAATCCAATATATTTTTTAATATAAAATTAGTTCAGGGCATATTTTTAAATGTTTTATTATGTAGTCTATAGCACGTGATTCCACTGTGAATTATTTCACTCACGTAAGTAAATTGGTTTTCGCTATTTGCGTGACAGTACAACATGCTAATTTTGACTTTGACGCCCCGTTGAGAGAACTGTGAGAGTTAAAATTGTTTCGTAAGAGGAAACTGCACTCACAAATATCGTCTACGAAACTAACACTATTTCATAAGAATATAATATTACGACGGGCCAGCTTGTCGTGTAAGTAGTTTCTTATAACCTCTAGGCATTTTTAAAATTACGGAAGCATTGTTTAACTAACTTATATTTTTTGTAGATACACATATTGGTAGAGATGACTGTATACCGCGAAAATGTTTTGTGCCAACATACCCTTGAAAATGCTGTAGTTTCTTACAACATATATGATAGGGTGATGTACGTTAGACACAACGTAGCTGCCTGCAGACCAACAACAGGTATAATAATAATAATAATAATACGACTTTATTAATGGCGCAGTTAAGGCGATGTCACCTTGTCTTACACTGGATCATAAAAATTTTAGTCTACAGTTTGCAATTATTTAAAGACATTTCAAACTTAAGTCTATGGTAATACTAAAATTAAAAAGCAATAATGAATAGCGATGTATCATGAGAGAACTAAAACAGCATGATAATTAAATTACTATTTAAACAGCATAAGAATAAAGACATCGCATGTACTAATACAAACTAGATTAACAGAGTTCAATGGAGAAAAAAAAACTGTAGGCCTATAATAAAAACAACCCGAACTATGAAACTGAAAATAACCTGGTAATTTTAAGCCAATATCGTTACCAATAAGAATAATTACCACGATAGCGGGATTCTTATTGGTTCAGTGAAATAGGGCAACAGCTCCACGTACAATAGAAAGCCAGTATTAATATAATAAACTGGAGGTGTTTTGAAATCTAGTAATCAGTTAAGTTTTCCCGCGATAAACCATCATTAGAGACCTAAAAAATTCGCGTTTTTTTTTTGCTCCAAGCTAGAATTCCTGCAACTGTAAGTTCGTGTCACTTTAGCAATTGGCCTGTGACTTATTTGACACTTCCTGGAAGTGGCTTAGCCAATAGTACAGAAGCAACTGAATACAGGCCCGTATCACTGCGTCATCGAGCAGCCAGTGAGACGTTAATGTCTGCTTGAATACGTATATATATTCTTGGAGGCCAGCCTACACGTCAGTCAACCCGCGAATTTTTCCCGTCTCTAACCATCATTAGAGATGACGGTATATCGAAACATGTTTTGTACCAACATACCCTTGAAAACGCTGTAGTTTCTTGCGACATATGTAGGGACCCCTGTTTTTCGCTAAAAGAATTTAACCCCACTTTGTTTCAGTGACTCACGTGCACATCTGCAGCTCTGCTTCATAATCTCTTATTGGACGTCTTAGCTCTGATGTGTCTTGGTGTTTTACTGGCAAATCACAGACTTGTGAAGTTGTAGTAACGTTATTGTGATTGGCAAAGTCAAGTGAGAGACATCACTTCACAAAGACACGCTGCCAATAACCATGAAGTATAACTGAATATGTGCATGTAAGTCACTGAAACAAAGTGGGGCGAAATTGTTTCCGCGGAAATCAGGGGTCCCTACATATATGATTCGGTAATATATTTCTGACGCAAGGTAGCTGTTTGTAGACCAATAACAGACATCACATATTACAATATCGGGATTCTTATTGGCTTATCCAAATAGGGTAACAGCTCCAAGTAAAAGCTAAAGCCAGTAATGTTCTGGTAAGCTGAACGTGTGTTGAAACCCTGCAAACAGTCAAGTTTTCCCGCGATATACCATCATCTATAACCCTCATATCTACGTAGTGGTTATATATAGCTTTGCGGTTTATCATAGAAAAGAACCATATACGTTACACAGGCCTCGTCATGGCTGTCTGTATGTATTATTCTCCCAGCTTCACGACACAGGGTGACACCTTCTCTAGGCAGACCTCGGGGAACCAGAGGTGTCGCTTGACTGCGCACAGGTTCGCCAACAAAACTATATCGCCACAGCAGTTCATTATCTAGGAGAGTGGTTTTCGCGGAAAACATCGAAGCTACTCCTTGCAGCATCCAGTTTCTTCCTTCGCTCCATCCATGTCCTTTTTATACTTCGTTTGTCCTCCTATCCTCTTCAATAATTGTTCCTAGAAGCATCACATTCAACTTTTTTTTTTTTAATTTTCTCCAAGTACATCTTGTTTCGAAAGTGGGTTTCCGGTTCCTTTAACAAGTTAGGCAACAGAATAAAAATAATTAGTAAACAAAAATTTTGAAAAGGATTTTTAAGAATACCTTTATTTACGAATCTTATAAAGTACTTTTTCGTAAAGCCACTATAGGCTATTATTCACTGTGAATCGAGCAATTTTAAGGAGTTGCTTCACCCAAAATTTCAATTGTTTTAGTAATTTTTATATTTGCTCGAGATATGGTTTTTGTAGACATAGACTACGCAGAGATTTTTTTTACTGTAGTAAAAATGCTTTATTTAACTTCCATCGATTTTTTTATATTGGTATGTCAGTTTCCAAATTTGCGCAAAAATATTTTATGCAGGCTACATAAAGATTTACAAAGACTGCAATTTTTTTAAATTAATTTTTTTAAATATATTCAATGTGAAATAATAATTAACCAAATTTTTTTTAACTTTTTTAAATACAAACTAAATACAATGTCATTTTTATAGACGTCATGGCGCAGACCTTGACACTGTTGGTGTGAATTATTTCACATTCTTAAGAGTGCGTAGTAGATAAATGAACGCAGAAAACATCAATTTATTTTTACGCTTATTTCGAAGCCGATATTGATACAATACTCAGTGACAATCCTAGATAATGGAATTTGCCAACTTTATGAGTAAATATTTATACAGAATTACTAATTCGTTACGTGTGATCTTTCGCACCGCAGTTAAATGCACGAGGTTCCGGCGTCAGAGATTGTGCCTCAGAAGTTCTGAGAGCTGGAAACAATTTTGTTTAAACGTTGGCTAAAACTATTGTCTAGGATTGCTATTGTTTAATTTTCGCAAATTGGCTTCAAGAAACCTACAGTTATAGATTGATGCTTTTAACGTTGAATTTTGTACCACGCCCTCTTAAGTCAGTTGGTTTTTAAAAGACCTGAGTCTGCAGTGGGTGCAAACTGATCAATCACAGAGTTTTCTTGAATTTTAAGCTACGTAAAGTTGATAATTTAAATCGTGAAATTGGTTTATTTTCATTTTTTAAAGCAAGTTAAATAACTAATGTCATTTCCAAGCCTATTTAAATTTAATTTTACTACTAGTACTAGAAACACTGGAAAATCGCAGGAAAAGTTGACTATTTGCTAGGCTCCAACATGCTGAATATAACACTGAATGTTTTGTATCTATATTGGCTACCGCTTATTTGTAGCATTGTAATTCTCTTCAACAAACCCAGTTAGAACGGCACAGCTTGAACACACAGCGTGTGTGATTCGCCACAAAACTGTCCACATGTGTCACGGTTAACATACTATAGTTTATTGGAGACTGCTAAACATTTTCGCGATTTTCCAGTGTCTCTAACTATTTCGTATTTTTGTGGTTCCCTTAGTGACAGCAGAGAAGCTAGCGGCAGAAATGTTACATGTGCCAAACTCTCCCATAAGTAGAGGCACGATTATTTCGCGTATTCATCTGGTAACAGCTTAGAATGCTTAGTCTTATACGCACACCGGCCACAGTCAAGTATTCATTGGCTTCTGAGCGTATAAGAGGGTACCACGTGAGTTCACAGCGGTTTATTTCCTTATTCCTTACTGGTTTGCAGTCGTCAAATATGTGTCAAAACTACTGTTGTCCGATAACAGTAATGACACTGAAGTATACGCTATTGACGTTCAACCTGTCCTAGAATCAATACGCGAAATAATCGGGCCTGTACCCATAAGGAAAGACATTGTTTGTAACGTGCAGTAGAATGAAGCATAGTATGGGGTTACACGCAGAGGAGGCTGGGGAGATGAAAGCCAGTCAGCCGGCCGGCCGACAACCTGCGGGCTGTAGTACTCTCACCTGCCGCCCGCGTGCTGCCTGCAGTATTACGTCCTGCCCGCTGCCACGCGCCGTCATGCAGGTGGTCTACACCACACAGCTACATCCGCCCCTCATCCTCACACACTACATTACTCCTGTCATCTCGCCTCGCTACATAGGCTGTGTTTCTGTGTGCCGGGCACGAGCTGTAAGGTTGCCCTTAACCCACGTGTGTAATGCGCACCAACACTTATTTTTCGCGAAATAACTTTGCCCCAGTTTGTTTCAGTGCCTTACGTACACAACTGAAGTTCTGCTTCATGGTTATTGGCAGCATGTCTACATGTGAAGAGCCGTATCTCATTTGACTGAGCCAATTACAATAACGTTCCTGCAACACCACACGTCTGTGATTTGCCGGTCAAAACCCAAGGCTCGTGACAGTTAAAATATCCATTTACTGGCCACGAAGCAGAACTCGCACATCCAGATCAATAGGAGCTCACTCAGAAAGTGGTTACTTTGAGTTAGGCCTCTATGTAAAACACCTTTCGATGGTATTTCTGATGGTAATACCAACACTTATTTAGCTTACCAGATACCCGCATTTTTTACTTGCCTTATTATGATTATGTACTTTTCATATTTATGTGACGAAAATAATACAATCATCATAGAATAACAGTATTGTCAGCTGTTAATGCAATATATTTCAACATAAAAAGTGGTATTATGGTTACAGTAAAAATTTTAAACGCTCTAATTTGTTTTTTCACTACAACTTCAAATGCCAATATCTCAGAACTTTTTTTTAGTTGTGCCTCTATTGTTCTAGAGGTGCGAACTGCAGATGTGCAGGCAGGGAACTGAAACAAAGTGATGCAAAATTCCTTTCGCGAAAAACAAGGGTTCCTAGTAATGCATTATTGTTAGACTATGACGGTGTATCGCGAAAATGTTTTGTGCCAACATACCCTTTGTAACACTGTAGTTTCTTGCGACATGTATGACTGGGTGATATCTGTCTAACCATAGCCGTCTTTGGTAGAAGGCCTTAGCCTTAGATCTGGAAACCTTGCCAGGAAGGGTCATTTTAACACTTCTTTTGTCTCACCAACGGCTGCAACTTCCCCTGATTCGCCAATATGTATGGCAGAATAACGAATCAGGCAAAGCCATTGCCTATGGAGAACTAACAGAAGTGTTAAAATCCCGGTCGTATAAGTACAGGTCTGGACACTAACCTATCTAACAATGCTATTGAGTTGACCCCGATATGACTGAAAACGCCACTAGCAATGAAGTGTTGTTTTAACATTACAATATAGGGTCGTACTAGCTGTGCTCCTAGAAGCTAGCACGAGTTTATTCCTTGCAGATCCATTTACACAATATTAAAACAACCCCACAGTGCCAGTGGCGCCAATCAGTCATAACGGGGTCAATTTTCAACTCCAGTGTCCAGACCTGTTCTTCTATGGCCGTGGTTAAAATAACCCTTCCGGGAAGGGTTGCCAGTTCTAAGGCCACGGCCTTCTACTAAAGACGACTATGGTATAACACAACGTAGCTGTCTGTAGACCAATAGCAGGCATCAAATATTGCAATAGCGGGATTCTATTGGCTCAGTCAAATAGGGCAACAGCTCTACGTACAAGGGAAAGCCAGTAATATTTACATAAGCTGAACTTACTTTGGAACCCAGCAAGCAGTCAAGTTTTCCCGCAATAAACCACCATCTCTAATTATCGCCTCGACGCGCAAGCCACGGAGCTGGTGTGCAATGCTTTACCATTATCCTATTTCTTATGCAACTTAAAGCAGTGACAAAATAATTATGTTTGTAATCACCATAGTTCAAAGTTTAACGCTTGTTATTATTTTTATTTTAGAAGGTTAAAAACGTCCCTCGGTTTTATGCACTTTTCAGGCTTAGTGAGGGACGGCTAACAAACAAACTAAACCGAAGAAAACGGCACAAACATCCACACCCGTACTGGGATTCGAACCCAGGACCTCTCGCACCGTTGGCCGGCATGCTACCGACCACGCTACAGAGGCCGGCTTAATATGTTTTTCGAATGCGGTTATTATTTTTCCAGTTACGCCAGTTTGGAATAAGCACTTTTGGTCAATCTCAGGGGCCCGAAAATGATGTTTCTAATAAACTGCATAACATATAAACATTAGGGCTAATTATTGTGACCTTTTCATTAAAATAACTTAGTATCGTCCATATCACCACTAAATACGTTTGTTTTGATTCTAAATATTAAGGTTTAAGTTGAAAATTTGGAAAGTCCCCGACTCGCTGGATACTAAATTTCAAATCGATCAGACCATTAGAGGTTGCTCACATCCCTTCAACAGCTAGAAATTAGCTGATGATCTCCAAACGGCTGAACAGATTTTCTTGAATCATAGTTCAGAACACTCTCGATCAAGTCACCTTTCAAACATAAAAAAACTAAATAAAAATAGGTTCATCCGTTTAGGAGCTACGATGCCACTGACAAACAGATACACATATAAAACAGTTTAACTTATGACACCCCTCTTTTATCGCAGGGGGTTGAAAACAGGAAGTGATGATAAAGGTAAACAACCTGTGAACAAACCCAGTAACCGTCCTCTTGTCGCGGTTGCCAGAAACATGCAAACATCCTCAACCTGTCTGCAGCATGTTTGCAAACACCTCCGTAAGCAGGATCGCAAAATTCAGTGTTCACAGAATCCGCTACCAATTCAAACGCCTAGTGTTGTATGTAGACTGTGGTGTAAGTTAAGGTTGTCGAGAGGAGTGGAGAGGGTGGAGACGACATGCTGCAAGCGAAGAGCAGAGGGCGAGGATGGGCAGGTGTTAGGTCGAGACAGCACGTGCCAGTTCCTACCTGGGCTCCAGATGCTGCAGCGCTGATGTGCCTCCTGCAGCTGTCGACTGGCACGAGCTCCCCCTCCTTTCCTCTCCCCTATATATTTATATCCCCCCTTTCTCTACCCGCCCGCAGCTAGCACTCCCGTCATACACCTTCTTCGCCAGTTGTCACTAATTTCACAAAATCATCAGATAAGAATAATTACACCACAGGTCTTGGAATGTTCCGTTCCTCAGGTCTGGTCTTCCTTTTGTGCAGGTGGTCGCAGTTATCTGAAGACACAAATCTGAGACACCACGACAGTCGACAATTCCAATGCGAAGAGCAGGTTTACATTGAGTCTCAATGCACGTGAAAGCTCGAGATGTATCAGAGAGGAACCATGCATTTTTCCGGGATAAAAGAAGCTATGTCACTCTCCGGCGAATAAACTATCCCAGTGCAAAAATCATATCGATCCGTGGTTCAGTTGCTGCCTGAAAGAACACAAACCAACAAATGCATTTTCGCATTTGTGATTACAGCTTCGTTTCATTCAAGCTGGTGTAGCTACACCAGTGTAATTTTCGCAGAAAATATTACACCTGGTCTGGAGGTGTAGCAGCTGGTGTAGTGTAGTAAACGAGCGCGCCAAGTTTAAATTAGTTAGGTTTCGTTTATGAAGATTTGGTTAATAAAGTGTGTTTGAGATGAATGTTTTCACAATTCTTTTAGATGATAGTGGAATAGCAATAATGAATGACAAAAAGTAACGTATGTTGTGTTAGGGGTGAATATTTCAATGTGTAGCAGTTAACACATGGTAGTAATATAACCTCAACACTTCACATTTCGTGTTTGAGGTAAGCCTTTATTTATAGAATTATGTATCTTGCAATGACACATACAAATATGTTTTGAAACGGAATCTAATTCTGGGCTTCTTGTATGATATATATGATCGATAAAATAACAAATCCGGCTACAACAGAAAGTCATCATTCAGCTGAAAAGGAAATACTCTAGCACATAAGCATTCCAGTTTTAAAAAGTATTCCTATATGCAAAGACGGGAAAAATTCGCGGGATCATTTCCCTGTAGGCTAGCTTCCAAGAACATCTGTGTATTCAAGCTCACTGACTGCTCGATGACGCAGTGATACGGGCCTGCATTTAGTTGCTTCTGTACTATTAGCTAAGCGACTTCCAGGAAGTGTCAAATAAGTGACGGGCCAATTGCGAAAGTGGCACGAACTTACAAGCTGTTGAAATTCTTGCTTGGTACCAAAAGAAACCCCGAATTTTTCAGGTCCCTACTTGTTATAAGATTCTAAATTAAATAAAAAACAAGTTAACTTACATACGAAATATGAAGTGTTGAGGTTATGTTACTACCATATGCTAGTCACCACACACATTTCAAAATTATCCTTGAGACAAACGTATAATAATTTTAGTCGTTTACTAGTGCCTTTACACTTATATTTTTGTGAACTTGTTTATTGGTCAGGCCTATGACAAATCTTTATACACAGTGGATGCATGTAGTACAAATTTCGCCAAAAGTCATTCAACGGCGCTGGCGTATCTACACCAGCATACACCGAGACGGATATTTGGTGCAAGTGCAACTGCATTACACCAGCTGCACTGGTGTAGCTACACCAAGCTTGAATGAAACAAAGCTATAAGTATTTGTACGTCGTAACATACAAGCTGTCACGTTAGACTTGTAGATACAGTTTTTGAAAGGGATGAACGAGTGGCATCTGTTAAAGATGTTCGTGAGATAAAAATTAATATTTCGAGTTATAAACTGAACAATATAGAGGTCGATGTTTGTAACTCGAGGTGTAGTAGGAAGCAACGTTACCCCCTCCCCTAGCACACGTCACGCCATGTAACAGTGCAGGTAGGAAACAGCTGTTCGTGCCGAACTAGTTAGGAATGTGGATTACTACTCAACATGAAAACACCACTCTTTAATTACAATAAAATAATCTTGCTAAACTTTCAAAGACCATGATAACTTCTAATGGTATTACCATCTTATAACAGTCTATGTATAATGTTTAAAGTTAATTAAAACAAATTTTCATCCGATTCATCCTGTTACAACTGAACGTGGAAGCATTAACATTTGTTCAATCCTCAGAAATCCTGTAAGAAGCAGTTTTCTTGCAAACGAAATTACTGTTACTGCCGAGTAGACTACACGACGATTTGTTAAATAAGTTTAGTTATTTTTCCCATGTAAATTTGTTTAGTAGTGTATTTGTTATTCAGTGATTTATCTCACATCCTTAATATAATTTGTATCCGTATCGGCTTAAGTTATGGTGTTATTTTAGGTTAAATGCTGAGCTTCGATAGCCCAGGTAATATTTATTTGACAGTTTGATTTATTGTGCAATACTTAGTACTCAAAATCTTGAGCATCTTTTCCTTTAGTCTTAAATAAATGTTTTTGTTAATTTCCAGTTTCTCATGGAACTTTATTGGTTTTATTTTGTATTATATGGAAGGTATTTTTTCTTACACTGTTTCAATACCGAAATTTATTATCACGTTATTTTCGGTTTCTCGTTGCCAGTTCATTTTTATTGTCTGAGATTAAATTTGAAATATTATAAAGTCATTGTGAGTTGTAGATAGAAATTGTATGGTCCTTATACTACTACTGTCACTTGTCTTGGCATTCTACGAAAAAATCACACACGTCCGATGTAACAATAACCTTGTTCTGATTGGTGCTGTCAGATGAGAGACGTGTGCTGAACAAAGACGTGCTGCCAATAACCATGAAGCAAAGCTGCCGACGTGCTCGTAAGTCACTAAAGCAAAATGATTAAAAAAATCTTAGCGCAAATTCGTGTCTATATCAGTTCACTATCATCCGTTCATTCGATAAACTAATAGAGATCTCTTAATGAATGCTACCATTGGACTTTTGGGTTCGTGGATATTCTCCATTGGTTATGTTTAGTTAGCAATAAAATATCGTGTAACAATAAAACCACCCATAAAAATATAATCCCACAAAATTACGATAAATTGTGACAAAGAGACATGAACATTTATCCATCATCACAAAAATAGTATTTATAGCTTACCAACAAAACAGACACATTTGAAAACAGAAAAACCAATAAATTATAAAATAATATCGTATGGGGAGAGTACCCGAGATAAGCGTATCGTACCCCGAGTGCAGATTTGAGTCTGGACGTCCGTAGGTATCTGCATATCCTGATAGATAACATGAAATAAAGCCCTACAATGGAGAAGTGACGGAGTGAATACGAAAGATGGACGGCATTTTACGTGTACAAATTGTGGACAACACACACATACTTAGAAATAATACAAGTTTCAATAGGCGATAAAAGTTACATTTTTGGTATTTGAGATATATTCCCATCTTCAGGCTTGAAACGCAACTGGTGGGGAACAGTGATACCAGACCAATTATCCCAAATTCCACAGAATCCACAACTAAATCACACACAATTCCACACACAGCACGGTGAAAAGCTTAACAAAGAACGAACACGTCCATGTTTTATATACCTGCTAACATTGTTCCGCAAGAGTAAAATGTACTCCCATATATCGTCTACAAAAATTACAATATTCCATATAAATATAAAATTACGAATTTATCGCACTTGAACACCCTTAAGAGCGTTCCAGAGGGAAAAAATCATAATTTTGTATTTGTATGAAACAGTGTTCATTTTGTAGACGTTACTTGGGAATACTGTACATAATCCTCTTACAAAAAAATAGCTCAGCCGGTTTTCGCACAATGGCATTTCAAAGTCAAAATTTGCAAGTTTTTTGTTCATGCACCTTCCGTAAACCAATTAACATAATAAAACGAAATAATTCACATGGAAAGTACATGTAACTAGTTAGGGCTTTTAAGTAAATAAAACTCATTTAAACAATATTTTGTATTTTCAAAACAAATTTCTGTTATTTAGATTTTTGTTCGCTATTTTTAGAATTTTTTTAACACAAAAATATTTTGTATTGGATTTTTATATACGTAAATCCCTAGCCAATACCATATAATTTCACTGAGAATTATTTCGTTGCATAATGTTAGTTGGTTATCGGAGGGTGTATGAACAAAAAACTTGTACATTTTGACTTCACAAGGCCATTATGGGAAAAATAGGCTGAGCAATTTTTTTTTTGTAAGAGAATCATGTAATCCAAAGTAACGTATACAAAATTAACATTGTTTCATACAAATGTAAAATTATATTTCCCCCCCTCCCCCTCCCTCTCTGGAACGCCTTTAACTCGGGGAAGAGATCAATCCCGTGGGGAGACTGAGCAGTGATGTGAGAAAGACGAGTGGGTGTGCAGTGTTTGTTGGCGGCCTAATTGACGGCGATGTGGACAACAACGCGGCATGCTTGTTCCAGTAACTAGCGGGGAATACAGGCGGTTCTTTGTTAGCCGGGAGGTGCGAAACTAGCACCATGGGAAGCATGGACCAAGCAGCCGCCAGAGCACGCTTGGAATGCTGGGAGAAAGGCGAGCAACTCGGCGTCTCTCAGCTGTCCGGCACGCGCTGTTGCCAGATATACACGAGGGCCTGAAACATTCGGAAGGCTCGGCATCAGTCGCCATATTGAATTGTTTTATTTTTCTCTGTTATGAAGTTCTGAGAAGAAAAAATGTGAAATTCGCTACTATAATATCAATTCTATTTACCTTGCGTTACAATAAAAGCATCGCAGTTGAACTTTTAACGTATATTGAAGCTGCACTCAATCATATAAATTAAGAACATAAAAAAAAATTGCTCGACTGATTGCGACTTAAATATTCGTTAAACAACTGCGATGATTTTATTGTAGCGCAAGGTAAATATAATTGATATTATAATAACAAAATACTACAGGTTAGAAAGAAATTGTGTTTTCTTATGAGAGCTTTTGGTAAAAGGAAAATTCTGCCGGTAGTTGTGATGCAAGCGCTAACAGGTATAGTAAATTACAAGACCGTAGGAAAATTCTAGGTTTGGCTAGTAAATAAATCATTTAATTTGATTTTAAAGTGAAAAACAAACTAATTTCAGTTTTTAAATTTTTAACTTCACATAACATCTGTATCTGCCCAGTTTACACCTCTTATCAATACCAGCGCTCAAGTGGCAGAAATTTTCACCGAGTTAAACTTTCAACATCGATAAGGACCTGCAAAATTCGCTTTATTGTTAGGTAACAGACTAGATTTAACAGTCCTATATACACCCAATTACAGTACGGGATTACACTGGTGGTAGCCTCTATGTGATGTCAGCTACGTGTGTGGCCGCTTTACAGCGGGTAGGTCACTCAAACCTGCAAATTTTAACTATTGGACAGATGCATTTTACCCGGCAGACCACGGCATTGTTTTGCGTGTGGGGGAAGTTGGACGTGTATATAACCATTTGGAGTCTCGTCTGGTGGCAAGTAATTACGCGAATATGTCTCTAAACATTAATGTTTCCCACCTGTAATATAATTAACCTTAACTAGGCTGGCATCCAGTCAAGTTCGGCAGTTATTCATTGGCTGCTCGCTGGCACAGTGATACTACTACCCTGTTGGACCTACATTTAATAGCTTACATATCATTGGCTCAGCGCTCTCCAGAATGTGTCAAATAAGTCAACGGTCAATTGAGAAAGTGACGTGGGTTTACTGTTGTTTTAATTATAGTTTGCGCCCAAAAGAAAATACGAATTTTTTTTAGGTCCGTACAGATACACCATTATCGTGCCTGTCCGGGGAGTGTACAAGTCTCCCCCCTCCCCCAAATTATATTTAGGAGTAATTGTATCTGCCCCCCCCC
>PNEQ01061380.1:0-14416 GCA_003012365.1 Medauroidea extradentata | reverse complement strand
GTGGAATAATTTCATTTCGATGTCATTTTCACTCAAGAATAGCAAAAGGGAATCCATTACGAAATTCCGAGCAAATTCGCAATGGAATAAACTCGCATCATTTCAAGAATTGGCTCCCAGGTCGTAGACGAGCACTAAGAAGGGATTAATTTTTTTCGAAATATGACCTCTGTCTGTGTACTTTTGGTAATAATGTGCCCACCCGTTGTTAATGGAAGATGAAAGTAAAATTGAGGCTGAAACTGAGTGTATGTGAGACGGCAGCACTAGCGAGACGTGCCTGTTGCCCGTCCGGCCCGAAGAACAGATGAGGTGAGGGTGAGATAGTTGTGGGGCAGCGACGGTATGACGGGGGGAACAGGAGTTCCTAGAGAAAACCCGCCACCATCGGAAACATCTGCCACGTTTCCCACGTGCTGAAAATCCGGGATTCAACCCGAATCGTCTAAGGAGGGAGTAGAGATGTCTGACCCCTGGACCATCGTGGTTCCAGCCTGGAATTTTTTATTAAAAATTAAATTTCAAATGGATAGAAAAGTTGTCATACACATTCCTTTGAGTTCAGCAAATTAGTAAAAAAATATGGTAACCTCATCACTTGCTTGAGTTGAACCAGTTAGTACCGTCCGACTTGTCAAACATTGCACTGGAATTTTACGCAGTGGGAATAAATACGGAGTACGTCACAGTCACTTCCAGCGATGGACAGACGGCGTGAATTCCGAAACGTTAGGTACTGTAACAGTCTATAGAACTTCTTGTCGTCACTATCGAAATTCAGCCAACGATCTTCAGAGTTATCGCGTGTATTCTTGTACGTGTTTTTTGACACTGGAGTTAAAAGAAACGCAGTTATGTACCCTTTATTGTTCTTTCCAGATGAAACATGTGTACAAGGAAGGTGACTTTCGAGTAGTTTTCCTATATTCTTTGAAGTATCTGCTCGTAAAGACACCAGCAATGACGTCTCACTCACGTGGTGGTAGTTAGCGCCCACCTCCCAGTATGAGTCAGTTAACGAACAGCGAGTCAGTACGTGATTGGCTCGGAACATAGCCCACTGTAACAATGTCCCACACAGTTTTCTCACAAAGAGTGGCTGACGCGAACGACATTAAGGAATTAAGGACGCTGCCTTCTTCAACGCCCATAGGTTTGCGGGATAAAGTACACACATTTGAAGACTTTCTGGTTTCTAGAATAATAATTAAATAGTATTATTTATTATAATACTAGATGCTAACTTTTGAATTCGTTAAGTATTAAAAGGTTGCGGGAGACGAACTAAGTTACAAGAAAAAAGTAACTTGGGTTTTCGTTAACTCGTCCCTGCGCAGGCCTACTTTCCCCTCTTTTCCCCGACACCTGTGGCAATTAGTTTAGATCAGTTTTCGTTAGTTTCTATTAGTTATGTTCTATTTAAAAAGTGTTTGTAAGGGTAAAAAAAAGACAGTAACAATTTAAAAACCGGCATTACTCCGTGACTCGTGCATGCGCAGAACGATGTGCGCACAATTCAAACCAACCAACAGCATGGTAGCCTCATCAATAGAGACACTAGAAAATCGCGGGAATAGTTGACTATTTGCTAGGCTCCAACATGCTGAATATAACAGTGAATGTTTTGTATCTATTTGGCTACCGTTTATTTGTAGCATATTGTTTGTCTCTTCAACAAACCCAAATAGAACTGTACATCTTGAACACACAGCGTGTGTAATTCGCCACAAAACTGTTCACATGTGTCACGGTTAACATACTACAGTTGATTGGAGACTATGCTAAACATTCTCGCGATTTTCCAGTGTCTCTACTCATCAATTATTTTCATACTCTTTGAAGATTCCACGGCCTTTAGTTAAGGTTAATTCTACTGCAGGTCAGAAAGAGCAAAGTTAAAAGTTTGTTACAGGGAAAATGTCTGCTTCTTGAGCGTTGCTACCGGTAAGAGATGTAAACTGGCCAATCACAAAGATTTTCTGGATTTTAAGTTACGTAAAGTTAACTGTTCGAAATTCGAAATCGGTTTGTTTTTCCTTTAAAAACTAAATTAAATGACTGCTATCTTTACCAAGCCTGGTTACATTAACATTATTTTTACTGCGGTTTCGTATGATTAGGTTCGTTAGCGATTGCTGCGAAACTAGTGGCAGAATTTTCCCCATAAGAAAACACATTTTCCTTCCAAAGTGTAGTAGAATGAACCTTACTTTCATGTAACGTACACGAGTGACGCCATGTTGGCCCGAGCGTGGTGCGGCGGGCCGCGCGGCTTCAAAGACATGTAGGTAGACGTTAGCAGGGTTGGCAAGCAGGCAGAGGGCCAGCTTTATGACCGGCCGTTATGTCCGCCAAGGACAGGGGTGTGGGAGCTTCTCTCACTGCCTGCTGAGCAGCATTCGTAACCCCTCTCTAGCTAAAGCCCAATACACACTATCCTTAATTCTCTTCTTAATTACTTACTTAATTCTGTTTATAAATTTCGATTGAAATTTCATACCAGAATTATGTAGCAAAACTTCTGTGTTGTGTACACACTATCTTTGTTTACTAAGATGTTTCAGTAAATAAAGAACAAAAATGTATTCGTGATGTTGGTTGCAGTATTCCATAAAGTGTAATTGTAAAATTCCCGAAAAATATTTCACAATACAAGACGTATGTGTAATTGCCAAATAAGTGAAACAATCTCGTATTATTTAGGTTTCGTAAACTTCGATGGTCTTTTGTTCCGTAGGAAACCAAAATTGTATTTCTATTCAAATGCTATTGGCAACCCTACCTGTGTACTTCGCAGGTGCGGTGGCTGAAACTGTGCATTGCGCATGCGTGTGAACATACACTGCGATGAAAAATAGGACGGGCTCTATCTGTGAAATTCAGTACGGAATTCTGTGCAGAACCAGCGTATTTGCGGTACACACTGTCGCAGTGCTACTTGTAATGAATTTGATACGGGATTCTATACTGAATTATGGCTAGTGTGTACCGGACTTTACTATAGGCGATTCGAGATAAAGTGAGCACTCAAAAAAGCCCTGCTGAATTTCTATTTTCAGCCAATTCGTATATTTCCGCGCGTAACGGCTAACTACGGGAAATACATAACCTCTCTGAACACGTCACTTGATGTTTGCACGTCTAAAATAAATTACGCAGACGGTAAAATCCTATATAGTCCGATAGAAGAAAGTTTATTTATTATAGAGAAATGAAGTATATCGGAATTTGTTTTATTTTATTCCATGAGTACTGTTGCATTTAAATGAGAAAATACACGTAACTATATTCGACAATGCGCTACCAACCGTACAACGAGTAAGGTAACAATTGAAAAATTATAAAAATTCAAGTTTTCCATTTTTATGGATTTTGTGGTTATAAGTCTTTATTTTTCTAATTAAAAACGTTTTTAATTTTTTACTCGAAAAGAAAACACACTACCGCCTAGAGCTGTGTATGCAGACTTCCTCTGATAACATATCTACTCGACAAAATATTCCCATCGAAATATTATTAGTTGTTCAGATTTTATTGACGAATGAGTATTCCAGTCGTTCGCTGGGCAACTTACCTTTCCATACCACTTAATATAATGTAATTAACGCTTATCAGAGAAGCGATAAAGTAAATTGGAGTAGCACTGAGCAGGGTTATATGCAGCGGAGTTATGGTACTTGACAGCGACGACCCGATAATTTTATTTGTGGTAAGATCGTAGTAAAGTCTAACACATACTTCCAACGTTCCAACGTTGTGTTTTACGAATCTGGGCGTTATTTTTTTTCAGTAGTCTTTTAAAAAAAGCCGTTTTTAGTCATTTTGAGAGGTACCTAAATTATATTTCAACAGGTGTGCTTCGTTATTCAACCAAGCACAGCTTCAACTGAGTGTTATTTACGTAGCTAAAGATGCTGGGAATATGACAGTGGTTTCACGCAGAAAATAATTAACATGACATACTATAACATCATTCACGCGCCACTTTTAAGGGTATTCAAGTGCGATAAAGTCATAATTTTATATTTATATGAAATAGTGTTTCTTTTCTAGACGATACTTGTGACTGCAGTTTCCTCTTACGAAACAATTTTAGAACTCATAGTTTTCTCATAACAATGCGTCAAAGTAAAAGTTTGCATGTTCTGCTGCAATGCAAATAGTGAAAACCAATTGACTTACTTACGTGCGTGAAATAATTCACAGTGGAATAACACACTATGGACTGCGTAATAAAACATTTGAAAAAATCCCGCGGACTATTTTTTTTGTAAAAAAAAATCGCTGAATTTGCAATTATTTTCTGTACATTTGCGATTTTTTTAAATCCAACGTGTTACGTTGTGGCTTTTTTAAAATGTTGTATTCCATAGCTTATGGGTAGAGACCCTTGTTTTTCGCGAAAAGAATTTTGCCCCACTTTGTTTCAGTGCCTTACGTACACATCTGCAATTCTGCTTCATGGTTATTTGCAGCGTGTACATGATTTGACTGAGCTAATTACAATAATGTTCCTGCAACACCACACGTCTCTAATTTGCCGGTAAAATCCCAAGGCTCGTGACAGTTAAAATATCCAATCACTGACCACGAAGCAGAACTTCAGATGTGTACGTAAGGCACGGAAACAAAGTGGTGCAACATTATTTTCGCGAAAAACAAGGGTTTCTACTAATGGGATGTAAGTTCACAGTAAATTATTTTGTTTAAGTAGGTTAGTTGGTTTTCACTATTTGCATGGCAGCGTAACAAGCATTTTTGACTTTGACACTAAGTTATGAGAAAACTATGAGAGCTTAAATTATTTCCTAAGCGTGAAATGTACTCACAAGTATCGTCTACAAAACTAACAATATTTCATGAAAATATCGAATTATGAGTTGCTCGCACTCGAACCGTACGGAGTAAATATTACGCTTATGTGATAGTTTCAGCCACGTAGTTTTGTTGTAGAGATCATTGACGAGGTCTCTAAGTTATAGGTTAAAGACCACACGGTTACATGTGTTTCGCAAGCACTGTACATGAAGCTTTAATTGTTCAGTGATATAACTATAGACTACGTAACACTAACAAATAAACAGGTAAAATGAAGGCTTCTGTCAAATTGAGTTTTGCTTTTTCCGGTAGAAATCTTTTAAGACGTTTAATGGCGTGGCATACGAAAGTGACATTTATACAGATAAATGATGCGCGACACTTCCAAGTGAGATTTTCATCAGAAATGTCACCCAGATTTTTTGCTCATAGATTTCCTGTGGCACCAGCAATCTTGAGATGTTTGGCTTTGTTTAATTTTTGACGGCAACAAGGGGGAACCAATCAATGTACACAAGGATTTACGAGGATTAATTGCAAGTCCATTTCCTAACAGATTAAGTCAGTATAATGGTTCATATACACATACAGAGTGCTTTTCGCATTTCCTGGATGTAAGTTTGTACGTCATCTGCGCATTCATGCATTATGCGCTAAGTTCTTGGGTAGATCGTTGATGGTGTTATAAAACAAGTATGTAAACTGTTAAGGGGGAGTGTTAGACAATTTTAATGTATTTTCAGTTTTTGAGCCATGACATTTATTCAAATTGTATTATTGACATGTTCTCTTCGATAAAGCGTAGATAGGGACTGGTAATTTTCGGGAAAATAGTTTTGCCGCACTTCGTTTCAGAGGCTTACGTACACGCCTGCAATTATACTACGCGGTTACTGGGCAGCGTACCTTTATGAAGATCTTCACGGAGCCAATCACAGTAAGGTCACTGCAATACCACGTATCTATGACTTGCGGGTAGTGCCCCACGACTAATGACAGTTAAAATGGTCGATCACTGACCGTGGAGCAGAACTGCAGGTGTGTACATAAGTCACTGAAACAAAGTGGGACGAAACTTTTTTTCGTGAATATCAGCAGTCCCTAAGCATAGGATATAGGCCCGGTAAACTGTTCGACAGAAATAACAATGGGATTTTTCATTACTTTGCTATGCAGAATCATTCCAAGAAAATTATAGGTTAACATTCAAGAATTCTCTTGCAATAATTCTGCGTGACAAATTAATGAAAGATTCAATTACTATTTACGTTAAGCAGCTTACCAAGACTACATCCTATGCTTTGTCGAAGAGAACATTTTGATAATACAATTTGAATAAATGTTATGGCTTAAAAATCTGAAAATGAAATACAATTTTCTAACATTCCCCCTTAGGGTGAGTGGGAGGGTTGTAGTCAGAGGTAGGCATTCTATACTGAATCTAGTTAGTGGATAATGCTTCGGGTGACGGTGATATGTTAATATAAACACGGTGGATTTTCTCTACAAAGTTTACATTACAGATTACTGCACGTTTACACTACATAATTTAGAAAAGAAGGTAGAAGTTGTTTACTTAATAAGGTTCATGTTCTACTCTGATGGGTGACATTTTGGATACATTAGACCTCACCGTTGGCTGATGGTGAAAGGTTCGGTTATCGACGAACGGCGGCACGACGTGGGTCTCAACCCAGAATAGAGACATGAACTTTTCGCACAAAGAATTTTGCCCCACTTTGTTCCAGTACCTTATGTGCACGTCTGCAGTTCTGCTTCATAGATATTGGCAGCGTGCCTTTGAACTGTGACGTTTCTCATTTGACTGTACCAATCACAATAAGGTTACTGTAACACCACACGTCTGTGATTTGCGTGTAAAACCCCACGACACACGAATGTCAAAACATCCTATCTCTGACCGTGAAGCAAGTCTGCAGACGTGAACACAAGTCACTGACACAAAGTGAGGCAAATTTCTTTTCGCGAAAAGTTCATGTCTCTATGCATAGCTTTTGGCGGCCGGTGCAGGCAGACGGAGGCCTTGGTGTAAGTACGTGAGCAATCTGACAACACTGCAAGGACACGCGAACAGCTGCTCGCCATGGGTGGAAGGCGAGGGGTTACGGCAGGCGGCAGAGAACCTTCCTCCTATCGTATTGTCACTCGGGCTGACAGAAGCGGCGCGAGGTAAAAGCAGGGGCGCGATCCTCCCTTCGGGCAGATGTCTGCAGGAAAACACGCCCACGCGCCGCCAGTCTTAGAGGGGGAAGAGCGCACCTGGCACACGTGCTGTCCACGCGACCAAGACATCCGGCGCCGCCAGCGAGCAGCTGCAACCTTAAAAACATTCTTCCTTCATCCCTCCTACCTTCTTTCTTCCCTACACACCGGTGCAACCTTACCACAGTCCTTCAACCATGCCACAGCCTTGCTCCACGGCCTTGTGGTCAGGTTGGTAAACTAATGGCGTTTACAAAAGCCCACGCGAGTAGGGCAGGTAACACTAGTATTAAGAGGGCGTGGTACATAATTCAACGTTAAAGCATTAATCTATAACTGTAGGTTTCTTGAAGCCAATTTGCGAAAATTAAACAATAGCAATCCAAGACAATAGTTTTAGCCAACGTTTTAAGCAAAATTGTTTCCAGTGTAACGAACTTCTGAAGTTCTGAGGTACAATCTCTGACGCCAGATCCTCGTGCATTTAACTGCGGCGCAAGATATCACGCGTAACGAATTGGTAGGGCTAGGAATATTTCGCGAGATCAACGGCCAACATGCTAGAATCCATTATCCTGTGTATACCGAAGCCCCTCCATTTGTCCATTTCCTGCTACTCGTTCAGACAGCAGACATTGAACGAATAGACGGGGCTTGAATATGCATAGGACATTGGATTCTAGCATGTTGGTCGTTAAATTCGGGAATTTTTCCTAGCCCTACGAATTGGTAATTTCGGATAAATATTTACTCATAAAGTTGGCAAATACCATTATCTAGGAATGTCATTGAGTATTTCATCCATATTGGCTTCGAAAAAAGCGTAGAAATCAATTGAGGTTTTAAGCGTTTATTTATCTTCTACGCACTCTTAAGCTTTCGCTGAAGGAAAGACAGTGATTTTTGGTGAAAAGTATTTTGCATTTTTTTTCCGGTGTGTTACGTGCACTTGAGCAGAGAGGCGTAGTTTATTCGACTGCACCAATCAGAGCGAGGTTATTGCGACACCACGCGTCTGTGATTTGCGCACAGAACCCTCAGATTATACTACAGGTTGTCAAGTAAATGTGTTTGCTTATGGAAGAGTTTGGCCGAGGGAACAATTCTGCCGCTAGTGGCGCTGCTAACAAATAGAAATATATACAAAACGTACTAAAATCATATTTAACTAAGTTTGGCAAGTGGAGAAGTAATTTGCTTTACATGTAAAGTGAAAAACAAACCAATTTCGGTTTTCAAATCATCAACTTCACGTAATTTAAAATTCATGAAAGCTGTGTGATTTGCCATTTTACACCTCTCACGGATACCAGCACTCAGGCGGCAGAAATTTTCCCCGCGCAAAACTTTTAACATTCTTTCTAACCTATAGTAGAAGTAACCTCAGTACAGTCAAAACCACAACGAAGGGAAGTCGAATAGGCCTATACATAATTAAAAATACTGAAGAAACAAGCTCTAAACGTATATTATATGCAATAAAACAAAATAAGGTTTAAAGAATGTGTTGCGAACGCTACGTTAAGCAAAATATTTACAGGCATAATCGTTTATATTCCAGCCAACTTGAAACCCTGAACTGAAATAAAAGGCGTTCATCAAGACGTTGTGACCAACAAACCCTGGTCACGTGGCTGAAAAATGTACCCTTCTCCAGCTCGGGTCTTTGTAAACGCCTTATGTATAGCATAGTTTCAGTAAAATGTTGACAGTTGTTTAGGAATTTTAACATTATGAAGGACAGAATGTGATGTGCCTACGTTGGGATTGACACCTCACATTGCTCTTAGAACGTACAATACGTACTGAATGTGAGGCGTATAGTACCAATCAAAAACATAGTGCTTCGCATAAATATAAGGTACACTCGCCCCGGATTAAAAATATTAGTTGGAGCGACTTTGTGTATTTTTTCTGAATGTAATCGCCATTAGCTTCATTTTTGGTGTAAGAAACTTTTTTTTTTATCTTCGTTTGTTTACAAACTATAAATTTGTGAATATATTGCAAAAAAACCGCTACATTTTGAAATGTACTAAAGCTAGTAAAACAAAAACTACTTCAGGTAGGTTAATGTATTTTGTTTGCGTAGTAGAAAGTTTATGAACGTAAAACACAACGTAGTAATTATAGTAAATAACAATTAATACTTGCTCCTTTTCAGCCACAGAGAGGATTTTAAATAACGAGAAAATTGTATAAATATCCCACTAATTTCGTGTGTACTTTTTTTTGTGATGTTGACTGAGCCGCCGTGTGTTGGTTTGCCGCCTAGGCTTGTTAGTGGATGTGTTTGGCAAGAACTAGCAGTAGCAATTGCATTTATTCCGCGTGTATAAAACATTATTTTACCCAGATCTTAAAATTGTGTTTTTGAACGTTTTTGTTCCCTTGTATTTACACTTCACAAAAAAGAAAAAAAAATGTTTCAAAACATTTTCCCCCACTGTGAATCCTACGTAGTACTTTACGTTCATAAACAATCTACTTCACAAACAAAATACATTAACCTACCTGAAGTAATTTTTGTTTTATTAGCTTTGGTTTATTTCAAAGTTTAGTGATTTTTTTAGTTTTACAATGTATTCACAAATTAATTTCTGTAAATAGAAAAAGATACAAAAAAAGTTTGTTGGAACAAAAATTAAGTTTATGGCGATTACATTAAGAAAAATTACACAACCTATGTTATGAAACCGGGGCGGTGTACCTGATATGTATGGGTGGCCCTCTGTTTTTGGTTAGTTCTGTATATGTTTGTAGGCTCAACGCTGTAAATGAAACGTTTTTGAAAGCTACCCAGGGACACACAAAAATCGCGCTGTACTTTAGAAACAGACTAGGCTTCAGTGACCTATACATTCCAGAGCACAATCGTGATACCATTGGCAACGGGCCTCTATGTGTAGGGACTGAATGACCTGCAGGCTAGAATCCATTCTACTATGCATACTCAAGTCCCGACCATTTGTCCATTAACTGCTACTCAGTGGAACAGCAGACAGTGAACGAATAGACGGGGCTTGAGTATGCATAGTACAATGGATTCTAGCCTGCAGGTAATTGAAATATCGAAATTTTACAGTCCCGTAATTATTGCACATACGTGGCTCATTTGACTGTGCCAACAGGAACAAGGTTACTGCGACACCACACGTCTGTGATTTGCGGGTAGAACCCTAGACGCTGAGAGTTAAAAACTGCCAATCACTTAGGGCAGCATATGTGCACATAAGTAGAGATGATGGTTTATCGCGGGAAAAGTTGACTGTTTGATGGATTTCAATACACGTCCAGCTTACCAGAATATTACTGGCTTTAGCTTGTACGTGGAGCTGTAGCCCTATTTGACTGAGCCAATAAGAATCCCGATATTGTAATATTTTATGCCTGGTATTGGTCTGCAGACAGCTACGTTGTGTCAGTGTTTTCAAGGCTATCTTGGCACAAAACATTTTCGCGATATACCATCATCCCTACACATAAGGTATTGAACCGAACTGTTGGAGAATTCTTTTCGCTAAAATCGTGGGCTCTACCAGTCATACTACGTGCTGTAAGAAACCACAGTGTTTTCAAGGATATGTTGGCACAAAGTTTTTTCGCTATATACCTTCATTAGAGACCCGAAAATTTCGCTGAATCCATATGAGAAAAAGTTGGTTTCAAACTCCTATACACATTTATTACTTTCTATTGGGTCATTGTTACTGAAAAACATCCTCGAGGACTGTGAACCAATAGCATGAAAACTATCCCAGACTCCCGCGATACCTTGTCGGACGTATAACTAACCACTCACTGGAGCAGCAGCCAATGAAAATGTAGCTTAAGACAGAGTGTACACAGGACTGTGGAGTCCAGCCGGCAGGTCGTTGAACTCGCGAGATTTCTGGGTCTCTAACCATTATCTCTACTTATAATCTAGTCTTGATTGTCACAGTCCAATGAGCGACACCACCGCACAAAGACAAGCCAATCCATGAGGCAAAGATTCTTTTCACCATAAGTCGATGGCTCTAAGGTGGTTCGGGATATAGCAAGAACTTTTGAAACCTTAGTTACTTTTTTCTTCGAGTTAGTAAATAATTTACTGGCAATTTTTAAATAAACAAAGCCACATTAACAACAATTAATACGCGTGAATTTTACTGCACTCAAAATTTCACGTTTGAGATGACAACAAACTTTTTAAAATTATTTTTTTAGACAGTATGGTCTTTAAAAGAGATGACTTTATCGCGAACCACCGATAACGATCTGTCAACAGCAGGCAACTTACACAGTACTATACACTTACGAAAATTCACAGGGGTAAGGTAGGTCAGCCAAAATGTCAAGATTAATATTATTGAAATTTAACACGTGTGAAATTTACCAGTGTTCGGAATTTTAAGTAATGGCCTCTCGATTAACTACTAGGACTGGTATTTTATTTGAATATAAATAAAAAAACGTATAAAGAATGAACCGTGGACGTAGTATTTAAAAAAATATATTAATCATGAAGAAAATATATGTAGGCTTATTGGATTCCCATAGTATAAAACCTTGAGTAGCATTGCAGGCGTTCATTAAATCCTGATAATCTACAAAACACGGTTACGTCGAGTAAATTATCATAAGCGCTTAGACCTATAGACTATACTAAGGTTAATTCTACTACAAGTTAGAAAGATCAATGTTATAAGTTTGGCACAGGGAAAATTTCTGCCACTTGAGCGCTGGTATCGCTAATGCACCAAACTGACCAATCACAGAGTTTTCCTGAATTTTAAGTTACATTAAGTTGATAATTTAAAACGCCAAATCGGTTTATTTTCACTTTAAAATTAAATTAAATTACTAACACAATTTCAAAGTTTATTTATATTTAATTTCTAGTCTCTTAGTGATTGAACCGAAACTAGTGGCAGAAATGTTCCCTGTGCCAAGCTCTCCCATAAGAAAACGTATTTTCTTTCTAACCTGTAGTAGAATTAACCTTAACTACAAGTAGCGCTGTGAGACACGGCGACTGAAGGAGCTTGTGAATATTCACAATATCACAAGGGTAGGGTAGGTCAACCAAAATTTCAAGATTTTGAAGTTTTAAATTTCACCCCAGGTAAGTTTACCCTTGTTCGAATTACCAACTGACGGCACCTCGGTCAGTTACTAAAACTGATAAAGGCGATACGGGTTCGATTCCGGGCGGGGTTCCCGGATTTTGGCATGTGGGAATCGTGCCGGACGATGCCGTTGGTCGGCGGGTTTTCTCGGGGATCTCCCGTTTCCCCCAACCCCGTCATTCCGGCGCTGCTCCATACTCACCACGGCTAAAGACCTCGATGTTGAGCGCTGACCAAAATCTCTCACTCACTTTTTATTCTCGTCGTTTTAAAAACCTTGAGTAGCATAGCAGAAGGTTATCAAATCCTGGTAATAGGCGAAACCCGAGATACCGAAATAACCTACCCTACTCCGGCGAGTGAATTTTCATAAGCGCCTCAAGGCCACAATGGCGCCACCACCTCCCCTTACACAGTCGTCGCGCAGAAGAACTGTGTTACACGTGCGTGCAGAGCCGGAAGTTGCGCGACAAGAGACAGCTGGCGAGTAGGGAATGAGAATGAGCCCACCTCTTTCCCCATTCCTTTCAGGGAGGCGGTGGAGGTGAGAGGGCGCATCACCTGCCTGCCACAGGGCGTTGCACAATCCCCCCCCCCCCTTCGTGACGTCACGAGCTCTGACCGCAGGAACCAAGACGGCGGTGGAGAACATCTACTTCCTGCCGAACTCTGACGCAACGCTCCTTCGTATCGTTCTCGAACACCGATCACGCGCCGTCGCGGACCAACGCAAGATTGCCTCGTGGAGTAATAATAAAATTTTCTTTATGACACAGTTGTTGATACAGGCCTACGCTGGCCATTTCCTACAAAAATGTATCGGCGAAAATAATAATACAGCTACCGGTCGTATTGGATAATTGTACGATAAAAGATAAATAACAAAAAGTATCAATTAAGGCGCCCGCCTGGTGGGCATGTGTATGTGTGAGTGAGGCACGGCGCCAAGGGCGATGTTGACCGGCTCATCTGGTGCGGTATCGCCTCTATCACAAGACACTGAAACAGCATGCGGTGGTATCATAGAACACTTGCCTGACTAACACTTTCAGTGGTGACCCCATCTTTTTATTGGTGGAAAGTTTTAAGCAAAGCTCAATACACATCTCTAGTGCAGTTTTACACGAATCTCGTATTTGTTTAGAAATAATAGATTGAAAAAAAGCCGTATTTAGAAATTTTGAGGGGCTCCGAAATTATCTTTCTAAGCAACGTGATGTTTTTAAACTACCGTTCCCAAATAGTTTGAATTTTTTTTTATTTCGTAAAGCACACATTAGAAACATGTAGAGAAGTGGCATTAAAAAAAGTGTTCTGCAAGCACGTTGCAACGTTGTTTACATGGCAGGCGGGCCAGCCACTCAAAACACTGAGTCCTACAGAGTGAAGCATTAAAAGTTTTCAACATAAAAACTAAAAAAAATAGCAGTTGTCCATGTGATATCACTTTTACGATTGGCGCATGTTCCTTTGTGTCTCTTCGCTCTGTCTTCTATGCGAAAGTGTTTGCGTCATTTTATTTCAATGCATTACGTGTACATCGCTAGCTCTGCTTCATGTTTATTGGCAGCGTGTCTTTGCTCACACACGTCCCTCGTTATGCTCAAATCAGAATGAGGTTACTGTGACACCACACGTTTGTGATTTGCCAGTAGAACTCCAAGACTATTGACAGTTAAAGCATCCAGATCACTGACCACGATGCAGAGCAACAGATGTGCATGTAGGAGAACTTGGTGCAAAATTCTTTTCGCGAAAATCAGGTGTCCCTATAGGCTACATACCAGTACCTTAAAATGCGTGAACACTGTGTACCTCTGTTATTCAGAGATCAGTCACACATCGTAGTGTGCTAAACTGCACACCTGATGAGACTATGAGATGCAGAACCATCTCTGAAGTCGAAACGAACATGACAAAGCATAACGGTACAGGAAGACCAGCAATATACTGATACCCTGACCGTTTGGGACTCAACAACTCGGAAACCACCCCCGTCAGAGGTGAGAATCGGTCGGAGACCAAACAGCTGGTAAATTCATGTTCATGGGTATATCTTTAGGATGTAGTGAGCTCCGCTCGATACACCACCCGCTACGGTGGGAATATAGCAATTGGTTAAATCCCAATTCTTATCCTAACCGTAAGGCCGTCCAAGGATAAGAATGACATACCCGTGTTTCGATCTTCTTGGATCTCTTCAGGTAAGGGCAGGTTGCAGATTTCAGCAACCACCTTACGACACGGTTTACAGATTTTCGTAA
>PNEQ01061379.1:0-36313 GCA_003012365.1 Medauroidea extradentata | reverse complement strand
GCCTTGTTTAGGTTTTTTGAAATTTCAAGTAGCTTATTAGCTTGCTTCTCCTGGAATAGGATTTATGTGGCAGGCTAGTAGTAGTTCTCTTGCTTGGAAGCACGTACAGAGAAGTGCTGGCTTTTACAATTTCAAATAAGCTCGGAGCTAGCCAGTGCTTAGATAGATTTATCTGGCAGGCAGGTCAGAGTTCACTCGCCTGGAGGCACGAACATGGACGTGCTGGAATGCGGGGACTCTGCAGGGCGTTTCTCGACCAACGTGGGTGGTAGTGTCGTGTGTAACAACACTAAAAAGGTGGTGATCCGCGACAGATTGAGGACGCTGCACATCCCTAATTAATAAACTAATGAATATTTAACTGGCAGTATGAAATGAAATGCTTTGTAAATTTATCAGTATCTATGTTACGTACAATTTTTAGGTTATAAACGTCAATTAACCAGCTTTTTAGGCAAGTTGGATCCTGATGTATCCCTCCGCCGCTCGGCCGAGTAAGTCAGAGTGTCCGCCCAGGAAAGGCAGTCGTATTTCATCGGAGCTCGTGACCGGTCGCCGGGAGATGGCCGGCTAAGTTTTTTTGTTTGTCTGAGTTTGTTAATCAGTTAGTCGTGATATGTCGGAGCTTGGACTCGGTCGCGGAAAGATGGCAGGCTAAGTTTTTTGTTAGTAGTTGGGGCGTCATGGCGGAAGGAGGAGGACGTGTTGGACGGGGCAGAGGGGTTGTGAAGCCTAGAGGGCGAATTCGGGAGTAAAGTGGGCGGTATTGCCTGCGATGCTTTGTTGTTTATCATTTTTCTTTAGCTAGTTAGGATATCTAAGTAGTATTTGCCTGGACGAACACTCTAGACTACATCAAGTTGAGCACTTGCATCACCCTTTTATTAATGTTTACGTTTCAAAGTTAAAAGGGTTACTGGAAGGAATTTAAGTGGTTAAGCAGTGAGTGTTCAATGTACAAGTGAACCATTAAATAAAAAAAAACTAAACGGAAACTTTTTTTTTCTTTTTTTTATATATGCCCACTTAAATGTTTTCTCTCTAAGCGGACACCGTTTGAAATACTTCAGGCTATCCGGGCAAGTAAAACAATAGGGAAGTATTTCTAATTTCTAAAGGACTTGTCAAAGTCATCGCTCGCCGAAATCAGCTGCCGCCGGTAATGGAAGGTAGCTGCAAGGAATAAACAGCACAACAGACGAGCAGAGAGAGAGAGAAAGAGAGCGTGCACCGTCACATTCTGCCGCCCCGAATAGGGACATCCTAACCTCAACAAAAAAATAATCTTCTAGACATTTCACGACAGTGCGAGCAGAGAGAGAAGCAAGCCCCATCACATTCTGGCGTCCCCGGAACAGGGACGTCTAGACTTCAACAACACGGCGACGTAGACGCAGTAGCAGCACCGTTACATTCTGCCGCCCCGAATAGGGACATCCAGATAGTAACAACACTGCAACAGAGACGCAGGAGCGGCACCCATCACAACTTGTACACAAGACAAATAAACTACACATTTTTAAAAAATTCATAAGTCTAGTAAGGACATATTTGAAGCTTGTAATTTTTCTTCCATTGTCATGATTAAGCTGAGTACTGTACATTTAATTATTACATATTTATTTAATATAAAAACAATAAAACATTGCTTTGCTATTATGTTAATTGAAGGGATGAGGGAATTGTATCATACCTCATAGTTATATTTCTGAATTTTCTTAAGTTAATTATAGAGCAGAAATATATTTTTTCTTATTGTTAGAGTTGTTATTATTTGGTTTAGTACAGTATACGTACGTTAAAACTAAAATTGTATTTGTCTGCTCAAAGTTATGTAAATATTTTTTGCCATTCTTAGATGCCACGTTTAGGGAAGAGCCATTTTTATTTATTGTATGTTTAAATAATGTAATTGTTCTGATTTTGTAATAGTAATTAGGGATTTAGAATTTAGTTCAAAATGACTGTTTCTGTTAGCAAGTCATACTCGATGAATGACACACATGGTACTGAATTCTCAATTTTTTCTGGCTTATTTTTATTTGCCAAAAGAAAATTTCAGAAATATTTATTAAGAATGTAGTTATTTTCGTTCATGCTTAAGAACCGAATAAAAATGTCTGCATTTCATTACAACCATAGTGAAATAATTGATTCCTTAATTTTCTTACAGCTGTTCACAATAAATCCTTGCAAGGCTTTACAAAATGCGTCACTAAAATTTATTTTTTCCTTAAAGAAATTTTCTATTGAAATCAAATTTTAATTTATCACTGTCTTCAGGGGTGTCACTAACGAAATACTGTGCACATATCTGTGTTGTCCTCAGCGCGCAGTTCCTTCCAACCTTCAAAAACACTTAATTTGTCTGACCAATTTCTTTTCTCCTCTTGAGGCTCTTCCCTAAATGTGGCGTCTTTGAATGGAAAAAAATATTCACATAACTTTGAGCAGAAAACACAATTTTACTTTTAACGTACGTATAACGTACTAAACAAATTAATAACAACTCTAAGAATAGGAAAAATCATATAACCCCAATGAAAAAAAAAAAATATATATATATATATATATATATATATATATATATATATATATATATATATATATATATATATAGAGAGAGAGAGAGAGAGAGAGAGAGAGAGAGAGAGAGAGAGATAAAATAAGGCAAAATTAAACCAGAAAATCCAGAATCCAGCACTGTAATTAAATTACTTCCTAACAAAATTAAAGTATTCAAAATGAAAACTATTCCCTTAATATCAGGCACACAGTTGTGGCAATACAAAGTTCTACAAAATGAGATTCATAAAAATAATAATCTTACTTGAGAGCCTGTGCCTGCACCCAATGGGGCAAATAGCACACACATCTTGCAAAATCCACCTTCAGCACTTTGACTGTATGCTAGCCAACGGAATCGTTGCAACCATTCGCCTCTGAATTTCCATAGCTGTTTTCCTTCTTTCGCTGCTGGAAAGGAATAGGTGTTGTCGGGCTTCCATGCCTCTTTCAAAAATTTCAAAGTAGTTTCTTTTTCTAATGTTCTTCCTGCAGCGAGCCCAATGTCGCAGGGGTGCACAGAAGGTAGGACCTAAAAATAATTCAATAAAAAAGTGAACATCCCCTGTCTCAAGCTTTTAAATTGTGTTGGTGTTGAAAAATAGTTTGTAACTTAATACTGTTTTCCGAAATGTTTCTGAGTCACCGAAAATGTTGTGGTTCTATCTCGTAAGAATAGTGATAAAAGGTCTGTTGTACGTCCCTATACCATTTACAAGTTGTAAATGTTATAGGGAAAGGGAATTTACAAATCTAATCTGTGAAACTGTTGTATTTTCATACCTTAAATTGACCACGAAAACACCCATTTTAGCCATTTTCGACGTCAAGAAAAGTTATTTATAAAATATTGCACGCACCTATTTACACATGTTTATTTTTAATTTTATAAAGCTAATCGTGCATGACTTTAACAGTTATTTACAAGGACGCACTCATTCGAAAAAAATTAACCTAAATTTCAGAAACACATTCTTATCTCTCCCTGTCCAGTACTAGTAGATGCTTCAATTTCACCTTCAGATGCATTCACTTCGCTGGCTTCAGGTTTATGTCTTTTCACGTCACTTTCGTTGCACGCGATATTTGCATTTTGTGCGCATGTTGTTGAATTTTTATATATCGGTTTAAAAAAATTTAACAACTTTCTTTTCATTTTTGACAAAACTTTATTTACACTACCCGAATACAAGCAATACCTTAATGAAACAATAAAACAAAACATACAAGTGGAGTGGCTTCTCCAAGCGTATATATCTACTGTGAAAAATAGAAGAACTGAACCTCTGGGGTCCCGGGCTGAAACAAAGCTTGTTGTTTTCCACCGTCCAGCCTGCTTCCTACCCCTCTCCCGGCTCTCCTACACTTAATTCTTGCATGAACATAAACAACACATTGTTCCAGTTCAACTCTTGTTCCGGATCACATGCCTGGCCTGCTGTGAACAGACTACCCGTGGCCTTGGCCTTGTCGTACGGTTATAAACCTAACACAATAGATAAGAAAAGCACCCGAAAGGCGACGGGCGACAGCCACAACTTATACCTCGACTGGCCATAAAACAGAAAATGTTACACTAAAGCATAAGTGGCCTAGCCACAATCACGGTGTAGAATAATCCAAAGTATCTTAAAATCCCGGGAAAGCGAAACGTATCTTGCAAATGAAACTAATTGAAAAAAAAAGTATCAATTGTAGAAAAACATTCCATTCATAGTGTCATTGCTAATAGTTTTCCCTTAAACATTAATTTTATCCAGTGTATGTTTCAGTCAGAAGGGAGGGGGGGGCTTGAGCCCCTCTAGTTCCCCTCTAGATCCACCACCGAGAAAAGGTATGCACATACGGATATGTGATTATATGTAGATCGTATGTTGTAATAGGTATGTAATTATTTAGTAACGTAAAGTGTATTGGAAGTTCAACGCACTGTATTAGATTTGTAGTTCTGTATCGACACGGACATTGTTATTACTATGCAGTTGTTCTCCTTGAGGAAAAAAAAAGAACAATTGTACTGCAGTTGTTTTTCAGAGTTTACATTATCCATTTGTAGAAAATTCACCTTACAACATAATAAAATGAAAAAGTACAAAAAGATAATAATAAATTATTTATCTTTTTTTTTTTAATTTGTGTTTGAGGTGTCATGGCAACCTGTATCATACTTTTCCGTGATTTCATCATTGTTAGGCTATGCATGAAAATGAATAATAACTAGAGACATGCAAAATTCGCGTTATTTTCTGACAGCTGGCTAGACTCCAAGTGACTATAGGCTTGTTCGACGTCTCCCGCTGGCCGATATTGTCGTGACTTGCCGCGGAGAATGCTTAAACGTAACACACGTAAATTACAACATAAAAGTTTGTGGCCAATTGAAACGCAGATTAGGCTCTGTCATGTATAGGAAAGTGAAGTTTTGTCTGCTACCAAATGATAACGTGAATTTTGTATGTCTCTGATAAAGACAATAGACATAAACCAAATTTTACCAACTACAACGTATAATACTGGACACAGAAGCAATATTTTGGAGACAGCAAATAATTCAGCCGATACACATCCACTAGTATCACTCTTGGTTTTCTATTTTCAAATTGAAGCAGACTACATGCTCGATAAATTGCTAACTTTGTGGGTAAGGTGTGTAAAGGTTGTTAAGTGTTTTATATTTTAATTTACATATTGTGTAATTACCAATTTCATCATGAATATAAAATACTGTATGCCGTGATTTATTAAAGACTCTCAGCACATAATCTGCTTGATGAATCAGTGTAAGAAGTGATGCAACTTCTTTATGTGAGTTATCATTGGCACTGCAGTAGTGAAATTCGTTTTTGTAAATGGTATATAGTTAATGTATACCCACTAAAACAGTAATACAATTACTTTGTATCATTGATACCAAAAATATGATTTTCACTCCTACTGTGGTATGCAGATTTCAATTTCAGTTTTCCGTGAAAAATACTTCAGAACATAAAAGAAACATTGTGTAGTAAATTGAGTGATATTGTTGAAGCACTAACGATATTGTTTTGGCAAACATTGGTTTATGTCATTATACATTTACATACTGAAACAATGAACCAGAATTCATACCTCAACTGTTTGAGATATATATTTGGTATCTGTGTTAACGATCAAGTGAATTATCTTCGTAGCTGTACATCATTGATAGAACATTCCCTGACTCATATGCATTTTCTTCTTTAGGAATTAATGTACTTTATTCACCAAAGAAACCAACTGCAGTATGTAGTTTTTACCTATTTTGAGAAATGATATGCCCTTATAACAATAAACTGTTTCAGGGGCCATAGTTGGCGTAGTACATTAGTGAAGAGTATGTACCGGGAGTCGGCGACTCCGGTTCACCACACTTGAAGATTTATTAAATTTACATATCTTGGACTGGTATTGAGGTTGCCTTGGAGGAACTTGGTGCTTGTGCCCTGTGCGCTTAATGATTTGAACTTCCCGCCCAGACTTCGGCCATGCTCGGCCGCTGTCGGATGCGCTCGTGTTCGCTCTCCCCTCCTTCCCCCACTTCTCCCTTCCGTGCCCAACTCAGACGCTCCCGTCTGCGAGACCAAGGAGTATGTAACGGTATGGCACTGCCAGGTTAACCAGCCTTCCTTATTTACGGCCCGATCTCGTTGTCGTAAACGATTGTGTATTACCAACCACGCAAAAGAAAACATACATATTCTGTCGAGGGAAATTTTGTGTTGGTATCCACAGTGATGCATAGTTGTGATGAACTGTTTAAATATTTAATTAGCCTATAATGTTGTTAGATGAGGGTTTTGTAATAATGTACTTTATTTATTTTCTTTTATTTCAAGCGGTGAGGTTCTTGATATGGTTAAATTGTGTGCACTCATAACCTGTAACTTTAAGGTTATATACGAGTAAATCTGATATTTTTATTTAAGTACTGTTCATAAATAGTACGTAATATTAGGTACATTCAAAGTCAGTTATTATTATTCAAACAACTGGCAGCATGTGGGACACTACACACTACCACTCTATTAAGTTAACATCAGTCGTAAAAACATTTTAAAGCGAAACGAAACACAGGTCATGAAGCCACATATAACTGGTACAATAAAAACCTAGTCCTAGGCAAAATAAAATGCACCTGGAACTTTAAAACTAAAAGGTCTAACTAAAACAAACCATTTGGTACGATAAATGTTGACGAATCGCAACCACGCGGTGAGCATGCACACGAGTGAAAAAGTAACGGAAAATGGCGGCGTAACCTTACACGATCCTCGGGTGTACCACTACAAAAAATTTTCAAGACTCTCAATATACGTTAACATTCTTTAAACAGTTTTTACAACAAAACAAAAGATTTAATTCGTGTAGATTCCGACATTAACACTGTAATGTATGGTAACTGCCTACAAATATTATTTCTGTTAATATATTACAATATCGTGCAGTGATGTTTGTAATTTTGTATATTGGTACACACGCAATCGTTTAGAGAAAATAAGAGCTGCGTAGGCCCTATCCTGTGTCACCCCCTGAGTGAATCCGGCTAAGGTCACGTGGGCGTCTTCCTCTGTGAAGTTCCTAGGATATATTGTATCCAGGGGGCGCCTGGTCATGGATCCTGACCGGGTGGTCCCTGTGGTAAATTTTCCGCGCCCTAAGACCATGAAAGGCGTGTCCAGGTTTATTGGGCTGCTAGGATATTATGCTAGGTTTATTCCCCGGTTCTCGGAACTGGCTGCGCCGCTGAACCGCCTTAAGCGGAAGGGTGCTGTGTTTGAATGGGGACCCGATCAGGAGAATAACTTTAAGGGCCTTAAAGCAGCCTTGGCTGCAGCGCCGTCACTGTATTTAGCCGATTTCGACCTGCGCTTTGTGATTAATGTCGACGCTTCAAGCGTGGCCTTGGGGGCGACATTGGGACAGCTAAGGGATGGTTCGGTATGTCCAGTGGCATTCGCTAGCCGGACTCTATCTGATTCTGAGTGACGGTTATGCGCCTTCGAGAAGGAGGCCCTCGCTTGTGTCTGGGGGACCACCAAATTCGAGTCGTTTGTGGGTGGCGTCGAGTTTGATTTGTGCACGGATAACCAGGCTGTGTCCTGGCTGCTTTCACACTCGAGTGACTTTGGCAAACTGGGCCGGTGGGTGTATCGTTTGTTCCGGTTCCAGTTTGTCATAAAACACGTCCCTGGAAACAGTAACGTGGCTGCAGATGCTTTGTCACGTATGTTTGGTTCGGATGACTATGAGGAATGCGTTCCCGTTCCTGAGGAAGTAGATGGCGTGTGTGCGGCCTTTACGACTAGTAGTATGTTTTCCCATCGTTTGAGTGATGCGCAGTCTGAAGACGAGTTCTGCAGGGGGTTGATTGACGCGGTTTCGTGAGGTGACAATGTCCCTTATGTGGTCACGGATGGGCTTCTGTACTATACCGGGCATCGGAAGCGTGCTAAACGTCTGGTAGTTCCGGAGGTTTGCAGGCCGGAATTCCTCAGGTATTATCATGATTCCCCCTTTGGGGGACATTTTGGGCATCAGGGCACCTTAAGTAAGTTAAGCGCCAGATTTTATTGGCCCACAATCTTTGCGGACGTACGAAGGTACGTGAGGCGTTGCGATGTGTGTCAGTGTGCAAAGCCCTGCCAAAATACCAGTGTGGGTATGTACAGTGTTGATGAAATCACATACTCAAGGGAGGTGTTACACTGTGACGTGTTTGGTCCACTCACTCATTCTACTAAGGGCAATAAGTAAATTTTAATAGTGCTGGACGTCTTTTCGAACTTTGTGTTTCTAATTGCTACTCGTAGCATACGAAGTTCGGAGATCCAGCGTTACTTGACAGACCGTGTTTGGTCGGTGTTTGGCCCTCCCGTGAGCTTATTTACAGACAACACAACCTATTTTACATCTGCGACCTTTAGGGACATGTGCTTTAGGTTGTCAATCAACCATTATACGTCCAGTCCTTATTTCCCGTGTGGAAATAGGGTTGAACGCTTTAACCGGAATTTGAAGGTGTTATTGTCAGCGCTATACCATGAGCAACAGAATGTGTGGGATGAAGACCTAGATCTGGTCTCCATTGGGTTCAATTCCGCTGTGCACAGCGCTACCAAGTACAGCCCTGCCCGCGCCCTGTTCGGGCGAGACTTATTACACCATTTGCTCAATGTTTGGGTCATCCCCTCCCCAGCGGCTCCGGTGTCAGATGCCGCGAGAGAGCTCATGGCCGCTGATGTGGTTGGGAACTTGTATGACGCACGTGGGCGCCTTCAGGCGAGGTACAGTGCTGGAAGAACTGAGTCTGATTTTCAGGTTGGAGATGCAGTGTTCTGCAAGTCCTTTGTACTGCCCTCTGGACCGGATCAGCGCGGGAGCAAGTTGATGCTGAAGTACCAAGGTCCCTATGACGTTGTTCGATTGCTGGGACCCAATACTGTTCCCTGAGCGAGCCGACGACTGGAAAAGTTGTGAGGAAGGCTCATGTCACTCATTTGAAGCGAGCAGGGAATTAATTTATGTTTACTGCTAAGTTTGTACAGGTTCACAGGCATGGTCATCAACAGGGGTGTAAAGAACGGAAATGTTTGGGACAACCGAGTTGCAACGAAGAGAGTGGGCACGGCCCGCCCCCTCACTTCGGCATTTCTACGATTTCCCTCTCCCATTCCCTTATTTGTGGTGCCGGTGAAGGCTCGTAGTGTTTGTGGTGTGTAGTGTGTGTACCGGTACCGTGTTTGTGTGTTAGTGTTTTTGTGTTTTGTGTGTGTGTTCGTAGCGGTGTAGTACCAGCTGGTAATATTATAGTGTAGCTCGGCCGAGAGTGTTATGATATTTTTTATAGCAATTTTGTGAGCTCTGTTTGTGAATTTATAACTAGCTTTTGAGCTTTTGTATAAGAGTTTTTGTAATTTGGGGTCAGTATTGGCCAGAATTTTCTAAACGGTGCTATTCTAGGTCGTGTGGCCAGAAATTTAAATGTGGTAATTTAGATTTTTTATTTTACATTGTGCCTAAGGGTTATAGTGTTTTTGTACTGGGCACTTGTCAAATTCTATTGAAAATTCTTGTATGCTGGTTGTCACATGTGTACTAATGCCTCTTTATAGGGATTGAGTTTAAGGGACCAAATATTATGACTGTGGTTTGGTGTTTTTACATGCTCCACAATGGCGCTGGGCGGGCAGACCTTCCCTTGGTTCCTGGGCGACACGAGCTCTACAGTCTCAGAATGCTGGGCGAAGGCACCGCATGGATGGAATCTGGCACAGATGATATCTCCGGCAACCCAGACTGGCTCGTTCATCCTGAGCTAGATCGTTGACCCTCTTACGCCTCCAGGGCAGGGCCGGAGGCCTGTAGGTCCCTGTATGAAGGAGTAAGGAGGGGGGAGTTGTACCGGGAGTCGGTGACTCCGGTTCACCACACTTGAAGATTTGTTAAATTTACATATCTTGGACTGGCAGTGAGATTGCCTTGGAGGAACTTGGTGCTTGTGCCCTGTGCGCTTAATGATTTGAACTTCCCGCCCGCACCTCGGCCGTGCTCGGCCGCCGTCGGATGCGCTCGTGTTCGCTCTCACCTCCTTCCCCCACTTCTCCCTTCCGTGCCTAGCTCAGACGCTCCCGTCTGCGAGACAATCAGTCTTCTCCCAGGCCCAACCGTGGGCGGTTGTGTTTAGCTTGCGACCGCGGTGCCACACTTGAGCCGTGTCATCTGTAAGTTCCTTTTGTTTGAGTTTAGTGTTCATGTTTTTTCGTGTTTTTTCAGTTAGGTTTGTTAATTGTTTGTTTGCGTTGATGACACGTCGAGGGTGTGCTGTCGCAGCCGCGAGCTTTGTACGACTAGGAATTTGTCCCTATTTTTTAATGGAATAAAGTGGTGAGCGTGTGTCGGCCACAGCAGCTTAGTATTTCTCTCTTAATCTTTTATTGTAATTCTGTATCAACTTCTCAGTGGAGAATACGTGTGAAACTGTTAAGCTTTGTATGATAACTTACGTTATATAAATTGTTTTGCCTAGATCTGTCTTTCATAATTGGTAGCTTAGAGAACCCTGTGTCATTGTCGTTGGTTTAATGTGTGTTCTAATGGGAAGGGTACTGGTGAGTGGCACTGGGCCTTGATCGATGCTTAGCAACGCCAAGATTAGCAGCCTGTAACTACGGTGCCTGCTAGATGCGGGCTCAGTACTAACCTCTGACCAACGCGATCACAGTTTGATTCCCAGTGGGGATCGGTCCCCGGACTTTCAAAAGTGGGAGTCGTGCCGGACGATGCCGCTGGTCGGCGGTTTTCTTAGGGATCTTCCATTTCTCCTGCCCCTTCTTTACTGTGCTGCTCGATACATTTTTTTTTACCCCTCACCAGCGCTAAAGACCTAGATACATATATTATGTGCTGGCCAAATTTCTTCACTTTGAATGGTCCGTAACTTCACTAAATCTGCAAGATGGTCACAATGCTATTATCTCCTAAATAAGTACATAGACAAACAACCATAGAGAGAACTAAGACAAAAAAGGTTACACAATTCATTCTGTATCTCTGTGTATAAATAGTTCACTGGATAACTGACAGAGACATCATGTTACAGCCCAACCCGCTGACCTAGAATGTGAAATTTGGACGGTGGGTTTCCCTTATGGTGTAGGTCATAGGTAAGCAATAAGAAAAAATTTCCACAATGTAACTCTTAAGAAAGTGAAACAGTGAAATATGTATTCCTTGAACCATGGGCCAGTTTCACCAACAAAGTTTAACTTTGCTACAAAGCGAGACTAACAAAACTCGAGTTAAACCTCAGTTTAAGTTAGAGGTGCGTTCCAACAACAACACAGCGAGTTGAAGTTACCAGAGATTAGCTCAACTTGGCTGCACACGGGTTGTGTGAGCTGAATTGCCTTAATTGTGTCGGAAATACCCAACACTTGTTGAAGATAGCTGAATGCATGTTTGTTTATTATTTATGCAGAAATTATTTCATTTCAAATCTTTGGTACAATGTTCGTCAGGAGGAAGGGGCGTGTATGTGTTATACTATCTAGGGGGCTAGGTACCCCTGGGCGACTTTAGAGCGACTTTAGAAGTCTATATCATCCTATTCGTCAAAATAATTATTTCTTTCTAGAATCCGGCGAGGCCGATACATAGGAATAAAGTCTTCATCGTTTGTATTGTCTTCAAACACCAAATTATACTGTGATCGCGCCATTTTATTTTAAACTTAAGCGAGATTAGCTAAGCTACCTGGCCAAAATTGAGTAGTTAAAATTTAATCTCGCTTAAGACGAGAAAATACAATTGTTTATTACAATAGAGACAACTGTGAGTTTATTAAAATGTTTGAAATAGAGTACTAGGCTATGGATGAAATTTGCTAATCTGTAATTCAGTATTTTCCACACTTTATAAATAGGCCTAGACAAACTACATAATTTAAAGTATTCACATAGCCTAATTTTGAAGATAAAATCGAATTTTGTGAATATTTTAGCAGCAAATGCCTGTTGCAACAAGCAAAGCCTTCTACCCAATGCAATTGTTTTGTGGAATACAATATAAGGTTTACAATTAATAATTGTCAAATGCAATGCAATATACAGAATACAATTTATAAAATAAATAAGAGTAAACATTTTATTGACAGAAGATCGATTCAAACATACATTCCCAAACATTACTAACACGCCTAATCCCATTACTCTACGGTGAACACATGCTAATGGATACAGTTCTTAAACGAAGAAGTGTGGTGGCAGCAGTGTGCAATATTACCACCTGCGGATTGGCAACAGTGAAAATACTGCTGCTATCATGGGGTGTTAGTTGACACATCCAAAATTGATTAACACTTTAGGTAAATTTTTAATTTTTAATAAATGAAATGTCAGGGAAAATCCTAACTTTGGCAGGGAAAACATTTGAAATCCTTTTTCACTGGACATCCTGTTAATGTACTTCACTTGAAAACTAACTTGACCTAACAAAAAAATTTTTTTACGGACTCTTTATTAAAAATATTTCTAGAGACGTTAGTAGTACTCCTATGTAACAAAAATTGTAAGGTTCGATTAAGTTCTTAGGTTAAATCAAGTTAGGTTAAAATAGGTTTGAAAAGGTTAGGTTACCAAACCTAATCTACCCTAAACTTAATCTAAAACTAACCTAACAATATATTTTTATGTAGGACTACTACGAACATCTCTAAAGACATATATCATCAGTAAACTATACATCAGCAATAGTTTGGCCGGTACACAACGTGAAGTGTAAATATTAAGAATCACTACTCATCGTGAAAAACTATTGGTTTTACAGGTTAAGTTCATTAATAAAAATGTTTCTACAGTGGTGGAAAGTAGTCATACGTAAAGAAAATTACAGTTTACTTCAAAATGTTTATTTTTTTTTGCAAGGAATTCACTACCAGCATGTACAGACGTATTTGATACGTACATTTTACTTACGATAAATTACATTGGGGGAAAAAAATATTCCTCCACTTTGGAATTACGATATATGAATGCAGGAATTTCTGTGATATTCCACCGGTACGAACGTTTACAATTCTCAACAAATTATAAACCCAAAGAGAGACTACATATTTCGGCCATTGATAAAATTACTAAAACAGTACCGTTTAACCAACAATCGCCATAAAAAGTTTTTATGATTTCACGTAATTAAATTTTGTTTAAAATCTTTGTATTTTTTGTAACTTGAGATAGCAGTAATAAGCAATTCGGAAGACGAATTTAGAAAAATTAAAAACTGAAAATTAAATAACTGCTTTAAATATAAAATTATTTTCGTGAAATTACGGTAACACAAAATTTTATATATATTATATATATGCTTTGCCATGAAAACAATGTGAGACAAAAAAAAAAGGCACAGTAAATCTGCGCATCTTTCACCTTTGGTGAACTCAAAAGTTATCAGTACACACAAATTAATATAGTGAGTATACCGATAAAAAAAAGCGTTGTATTCATCAATCGTGGCATAATATTCTGTAATAATTTCATTATTTACCGTGAACTGTATAAAAAGTTATTAGGGGGGGACATACATCCATCCATACAGACTTACAGACACACAGACAGACACTGTGACGTGCACTGGCACGTAGCACTTACTTGGCCTTTTTATCATACAGTAATTTCAAATTTATTTATTTTTGTCTTAATTAATTTTTTTTTTCTTTGTTGTTTATCACAAATTTAGTTGGCCAACTTTACCAGGGATAAGGATGTATACGGCGGGATACAACATATCAATTGGGGATGCTAACAGTAAAAGTCTATTCAAAATTTAAAATTTAACTGTTAAAGCAAGAGAAAAGTATTTAATTTGACGTGTCAATTGTTTCGGTTTTATATCGTGTTTGGACTCATTTTAAAGCTAATTTAATTTCAAGCAACTTTTCTAAGTAAACTTTTCTTATATTTTGCCTTGTTAGTTTTTTTTAATTTCAAGTAGCTTCTTAGCTTGCTTCTCCTGAAAAAGGATTTATTTGGCAGGCTGGTCAAAGTTCTCTTGCTTGGAAGCACGTACAGAGAAGTGCTGGCTATTAAAATTTCAAATAAGCTAGCCTGTGCTTGAATGGATTTATCTGGCAGGCAGGTCAGAGTTCACTCGCTTGGAGGCACGTACAGGGACGTGCTGGAATGCGGGGGCTCTGCAGGGCGTTTCTCGATCGACGTGGGTGGTAGTGCCGTCTGCAACAACACTAAAAAGGTGGTGATCCGCGACAGATTGATGACTCTGCACATCCCCAATTAATAAACTCAGGAATATTTAGCTGGTATTATGGAATAAAATGCTTTGTAAATTTATCAGTATCTATGTTGCATAAAATTTTTAGGTTATAAACGTCAATTAACCAGCTTTTTAGGCAAGTTGGATCCTGAAGTATCCCTCCGCCGCTCGGCCGAGCAAGTCCGCGTGTCCGCCCAGGAAAGTTAGTTGTGATTCATCGGAGCTCGTGACCGGTCGCCGGGAGATGGCCGGCTAAGTTTTTTGTCAATTAGTTTGAAAACAGTTATGATCCATCGGAGCTAGTGAACGGTCGCTGGGAGATGGCCGGCTAAGTTTTTTTGCTGATTAGTTTGAAAACAGTTGTGATTCATCGGAGCTCGTGACCGGTCACCGGGAGATGACCTGCTGAGTGGTTTGATTAGTTGGGGCGTCATGGCGGCAGGAAGAGGACGTGTTAGACGTGGTAGAGGGGCTGTGAAGCCTTGAGGACGGATTCGTTAGAAGAGATCAGTCTTTTTTTTTTTGTCTCTCCTTTTTTTGGCGTACTGCCTTTCCATTTTATAGTAATGTAACCAGAAGTAGATATTCATAACCGTATAGCCGGGTATTAAGGTAGACAAAGTGGCGGGCCAAGTCGTGATCCATAGATAAAAAAAGTCACCTCAACTAACTCTGGGCGAGCACTCGCAATGTGAATTGCCTTTGTCTGTTAAAGTGCGTCAAAAGAAAGGTTAAATAAATAAAAGAGGAAAAAAAGGCCGATGACATGATTTTTCTTATTATTTTTTAAACAGTTTTGTACGAACCTCACTGCTATCCGGGCATCAATATAATAGGCACCGCCTCTCCATCAGCTCGCTTGTTTTTGCCTGTTAACTACTTGCAATAGCAACACGCAGCAGCTGCAGTAAAACCCTTTTTCTACGCCCACTACTAATAGAGGGTGATAGGAGGTCGTAGAAGAGCAGCACCACATTCTGTCGCCGCGAACAGGGACATCATAACTTCCAACATCTATATATATAACAACAACACGGCGACGAAGCACCACCACAACGCGCAATCTCATAAGCCTATCTTTCCTAGAGGAAAGTAGGCTAAAAATCAGCTTAATTTCAAATAATGCCCATACATACATTTCTGATTACCTTCTCAAGCAGATTACTAAGGAAACACGTCTTCTGGTGAAGCAGAAGATACAGTTTTTATTAAAGCTAGGGCCTATTTAAGAAATGCTATGCATTACCCAAACACACAATTTTTTCGTGCATTTCGTGAAGTATATCTTGTAGTTGCCAAGTATAATAGTGGACAATATCAATTTGTATTTTGTGGACTGTGAACACCATAACTGGAAACACTTGTTAGTAAAACGTGCTGTATGCATTCTAGTAAATCTGTGGTATAGGAATGTCGACAGGATTCTTAGCGGAAAAAATGTCAGCCATATGATTCCTGTTGCGAGCAACTTTAAGGTCCTTTCAAGAAACATGCCTTGGAAAAATTTATGAAACTAATAAACAAGAAAAATAAGTAAAATCAGTAGATAGTTAAGATTCTTATCTAGCCAGGCTGTATTTGTGTGTGTAAGCACAAAATTGACAGCATGCTAAGGGTGCTGCTGGGGCCTGCGTACGTAATGCAGAGTTGACTTCATGGTGAAGCCACGAAAGAAGCATGCAGAGCTTTAGTATTAATAATTTTTCTATGCAACTTTAAGCAGATACCATATCATTTTATTTGTGGAAAGTATGGTTTCACATGGGATTGTGTCAAATATGTGTTCACTATCCGTGTTTCTGACATAAGAGCACATTAAATTAAAGATTGCAGAAGGTGTAAATCCTGTCGATGATGCTATCTGTGACCATACTTGGGCAGAGCTCAAGTATTGCCTGGACATTTTGCGGGCAACAAAAGAGACATATTGAGATGTCGTGATGAAAACGCAAACCTCTGGACGTAGGAAACATAATGTTGAAAACCACAACTACTTGACTCTTCGTTTGGCTGTTGGAAATGCTTGTAATGGTAATGGGACAATTTTCTGCAAACTTTGACATTTCTACTTGTACTGCAGGAAATCCAGGTAAAATAAATATTGGGCAAACCCACAAACAATTAGCACAATCTAGGAACTTGGTGTGGATATTATACTTATCTTCTTTATCAACATAATAAAAGTCCCCTAAAATTAAAGCTGTGCTTTGGCCGCCATATCTAAAATTGGCAGCCTATTCACACATTTTTCACTATACTTACAGATGTGAAAAAAAAGTTTTAACAAAATTTGTATCTTGTAATACGCTTAAAAAAAGCTCCCGATAGTTTTCCTCAAATGTCAATAGTTTTCAGAAAAAATTAATTTATAAAAATTAATTTTGGCAAATTATGACCCTTAAGCTCAAATTATGGAAGAAAACATTATGACACGCTTGACTTCCCTCCTGTCATGTTTACTACAATTTACGACATAGTTATCAAGATGATTTAGACAGTCGGAAACATTCATACAAACCAAAAACTGAAAACAAAATGTCATAATATTCACAACTATACCTACCTGTGCACACTTTTTCCTTGCGTTGAGCGTTTAGCATTATTCAAATGTATATTTGTCAACATCAGTCCTCAGAAGTTCAGCTGCATTGCAGCATATTATTTCACTAGCAGTACCAGCACATAGCTGAACAACGTAGCCCTGCCCTTCAACATTCGCAGTTCTTTTTACACTCAGACTTGCAGCCACAAGAAATGAGATTAAGTAGTTCATTTGAAGCTGCTGCAAGACGTGTACACACTAGCTTAAGCATGCCCTCGTGCAGATACCAGCCCCATTCAGTTGGCTGCAGCTGTCTCCCTCTCCACTGTTATACATGCAGGTAAGTGCGATAAGAATGCTGTGTTGCTGCCGTGCTTGTGAATGAAAGCACTGCTAAGTAAAACTTGGACGAAAGACTGCTCCGTCTGTAATGGCCTACTATCATCTTGCACTTTGTTAGCAATGTTGTCACTACTACAGTTTCTTTTTTGACATAATTTATAGCATTCTGTAAAGTGTGGGCAAAACATTGCATTGGTGAAAATGAATGAGTGGCAGCACTTCTGAAATTGGCTCCAGTGTCTGTAACACTATATATCGGTATGGGTGAATCCTGAACAGCCAACTTATAGTAGGAATAAAAGTCTTGCCTCAAAAGTGTTTATTTTTAATTGAAATTAAAAGGGAAACGTACAAGAATAGGGTGAAAACTTTGAAACATCCGTCCTTGGTTTTTTATTCAGTCGATGATGATATGCGGGAGTAAAAAGTATTTTTTTCATTTCATAATTTGACCACTGTATAGGACTTTTGATTGTCACACTAATACTGCATATGTATTTTACATGTACTGTATAGGTTTATGTTTGTCGCAAACCATTTGCAATTTTTTTACATTTGGGAAGTAAGACGTATTTAAATTTTATTAGATATCATAGTAATAAATGAAAATTGTGTTGTCATTAATCCAACAAGAGTATCCCAAAACTGTACAAATATATTACCTTGCAAATAGAATTTTACATCCAGAATTTTTTTTATTTTACTATTCAATGTAATATTGTGCTTCTTACAGAAAGTTTCCTCATTGCTAGTAGTTAGATATCCATTTGCAAAACACAGTACATATTTACCAATGTACCATTAACACATTTTTTCTCAAAAAGAAAACTAAAAATATGGGATGCAAGTCACACATGGACATCAAGGTTTATGGTCAAATAGGACCTGAAAAAGACGTGAATATGTATGATGAGTATATTAAGCTGAGAGAAAAACAGCTTGAATGGCCATTTTAACACCACCTGCCTAACAGGATTACCATCCCCTCGAATGGGTATATAAGGCACCTCTCACCTACCAGAAACCAGATGTCTAGGACTCTGCTCCCGCCGAGCTTACTAGGCCCTTCTCCCTTACTCTAGGGTTGTGGCGGTAGCCTGCCACCTAAACCCTCCTACCAAAACCCTGTGCCTTTACCAGAGTGCCAGTAGTAAGGTAGTAAGTCCAATCCCCCAAGCTGCGCACACGTTACATTTGGGAACATACAGCCCTGAGTCTAAGTTGCACTGACCACCATGAGGCACGCCAGAATTTTTGTTGGAAACAGAAATTATATCAGAGGCTCCCGCAAACTGTACCACGTGGCATAACCAATAAATGTGTGGCGTAACCAGTACTTGTGTGGCATAACCAGTAGTTGTGTGGGAAAACCGGTGAAGTTTTGTAAATAATCAGTGCTTGTGAAGGAAGCAGTGTAAATGATTGTAAATAATCAGTGACTGTACAGAACGTGTGAAATTTCTCAATATAGATCAGTAAACTCCAACTAGTTTATTTACTTTTCAAATGTTCGAGCTCCCAGAGCTAGTAATTCACATTACAGAAGAAGAGGTCAAGTGTCTAGAGGACCAAAGGCAGTAGGCCACCTTGGCATGTCGCCAACTGATTCAGAAACCCAAATCTTTTCCACCGGTGCTTATCCTTGCATTACAAAAATTACCGGGACCAGAACCGACTCTGCCTGAACTCCACTAGCAATACCAGCAATTCGCAGAGTACCAAGCGCAATCAGGGAAGACGGTAAGCTTTAGCATAATTTTAGAAGAAATTCAGCGTAGTCAGGCAACACTAATTAGCCCAATTAAATCCCTACAGTGTACATTGCTTCTTCACCGCCACATTAGGACCCTGACGCAAGAGGACATACAGATGCCTAAGAGGTCTACCCCAGTATCAGCACGAAAGCAGCTGTTTTAAGGTTGAGTGGACGCCGGCATAAAGAGAAGTTAGAGACCCTCCCTCTGTTGTTGGACTTAGGAGCTGGCCCTTACCCTGGCAGTGCTGCCCACCTACATTCTCAGGAAGTGCCTCACTCTCATTATGCTAGCCAGGCCTACCTACAGTAATTACGTACCTGAGGAAAACTATTACCCACACAACAGAGGAGGCAGGTCAAATATTACTTCAACTACTATTGCTTGTCAACAACAGAAGCAGATGCGCTACGTAAGTTGGGACGTTAACAGAGAATGGATCTCTATTGCCACCTCTCATCTATTTAAGCTACAGTCTTACATGATATATAGTTTTCCCACTGGTCTCCTGAAAAAAGTTAGATATAATGCTTGCTGAGACAATATCTGGAACTGGAGCTCTAAAACTTTGGTTCAGTCCAATCATGTTAATTTTATGTGACTGTGTAAACATCTATATACCTGTAACTGTCCAGCCCATGACTGTCTACACGTACAATTATTTTCAGTTGGAAACAAATTTTGCTTGAACTGTAAAATAGACCTCTAGGAACTTGGTTAGAAATAACAATAAAAACGGCTGTTAAAAAAATAATCCAAACTCTGCACCAAATTTTCAAACAAAGCACATTTTCCACATTATAATTTGAACATTACAAATGTATGGGTGGAAACACAACGCTAAACCAGCATGGTAGATAAACGGAAACTTCATGCTTCTTATTCTACAGAAATCTCTAGGAACTTTGGTGTTCCAGCAAGAAGCTGAGGTGTCCAGGACTGAGTTCCTGCACAGCTCCACGTAAAAGTTCATTCTCTCTGCGCAGCGCAGCTAACACAATATCCATGTTCCACGCCCTCTGCTTATAGTTGTGGAGAGTTTGCTTGAGCAACACAATTTCCTGCTGGCAGCGCTGCAGCGAGGTGGTCGAGTCACAAACAGAGTTGCCACCCTGGAACAAACACAACTCTTACTGTATAAACATCTCACCTGGTGAATTCTCTACACAGGATTTTGTAACAAACTACAACATCACACATCTACTGTACTTGATCCACACATGTTTCTTGCACAACACTCTATACGTACTTTTCCAACAAGCTTCATCTGGTAAGTGTACTAAAAGTACACTATGAAAGATACATATAGCCCAAAAATTGTGCACACAAACTCACGTGATAACAAATTATATTACAGATATACTTTAGATGAGAGAAACCTGGCCCTTGTAAGTACATGTACATGTAAACACAAAAAAATTCAATAGCAGGCACAACCATGATGCATTAATATAAAAGACTCCCGTTGTAACGAGAGTTACGGTTCAGGGTTTGATCCTCGCTATAGACAAGGTCTTGCTATTATCAAATTGGGCCAATTTAGATGGTTAAAATCTAGAAAGAAAATAATAATAATAATAATAATAATAAATCTCAAAAATGGCATTAAAATTGTTATTTAACAGGAAATAACCAGTTCTATTAATTAAATTACATATATTTAAACAGGTTGGCATGTGCTATTTACAATGATACCTAAAAGGTATGTTGATCACGTCAACACAAACTGAAAAACCAGACAACGTAACTTGACTGCCACAGCGTTAACTTACAATCAATCACTCGCCCGCCACAGCTTCATGCAGCACGGCAGCCTCTGTATCACGTGATGACATCAAACCAACTAATAACAGCTAGACACTTAACTGATATTTTCCCATGCAACTTGAATGCATCCTACTACATATTAGGCCTATTATATTAACGAGTTCACTTTCATACCAATGCAGCATTTTTAAATGGCATTGTATTAAATGGGACATTTTACTCAAGACGTGAGTATGTGAGCCAAGACGTGAGCACGCGAGCCAAGACCTGAGCACGCGAGCCAAGACGTGAGCACGCGAGCCCAGACGTGAGCACGCGAGCCCAGACGTGAGCACGCGAGCCCAGACGTGAGCACGCGAGCCCAGACGTGAGCACGCGAAGACCTGAGCACGCGAGCCAAGACCTGAGCACGCGAGCCAAGACCTGAGCACGCGAGCCAAGACCTGAGCACGCGAGCCAAGACCTGAGCACGCGAGCCAAGACGCGAGCAAAACGAGCCAAGATGCGAGCAAAACTAGCCAAGACGCGAGCAAAACGAGCCAAGACGCGAGCCAAGACGCGAGCACGCGAGCCAAGACATGAGCGTGCAAGCATGGCAGACAGGCAGGCATCTCAGGCATGACATTACCTCGTCTGCATTCATATTACCCCCCCCCCCCCCACAATACACTTACAAGCATCAACTTCATCCGTCCCTCTGCCACATTCACAAACATCACCTTGTTCAATGCAAGCACACAGTTACATTCTTCACATGTAACTTAAGTTCGCGAGTCCATGGTGTCACTGCTATTGGGCAAAGATCTAAAGTTCACACAGTTGGTGATCAACACAATGGCTCTTCACCTGGGCCGAGCTGAAAAGTTTATGCTCCCGTTGACGCATCCCGTAGCTGCTATTAGATTATTTTTACTCTCATCCCACATTTTTGAGTATTAAGTAGGGTTAGGCTTACTGGCCTACTTGTCGGAGGGACAGCTTTATTAATATGTTATTCCCTGTGTTGCTGCTTACTGCTTTGAAGAAATTGTATGATAATTAAAATAGTAGTAACTTACCTTTGTAAACCTGCAAGTAAGAAACGTAATGTCACGAGACACATTAATAACACGAATCGGCAAAAACGTAAACAAACAAGGTGCCGGAGTCAAATTAACGTAATAATTTAGAGATATGTTTACGTGCACTCGTTATATGAATATTTGGACGCAGCGTATTAATTCAAGTATATGAACTCGCTTTATTTAAGTTTTCGGCAACACAGGAATATTCCATGTTCCGCGGGGAAAGTTAGAACGCAGCAGAGAGATAGTTTGTTTTCGTGAGAAATGTGCAAGTGTTGGGGTGGCATGCCTGCAGCAGTAGACAACCTCAGCACCACCCGCTAACGGGACTTCCACCCTCTTCTGGGGTATAAAAGGGCGAGCTTTCGTCCTTAGGTCAGTAGTCTATGGCTCGGACTTCCACCAAGCCTTCCTGGGCATTCCACCTACTACTCCTACCTCCTCCAACCTAGTGCTGACTGCAAACTGGTAAGTGCGCCACAGGCAGCTTTCCCCCTCTCTACCTACTCCTGATGCCTGTGAGCGAGTTTGGGGAGTAAGAGGTTAACCCTAGTAATCGCGCGCTGGGTAAAAGGGAATACTCCCTATAATTTATTACAACATCGCATGGCACGCCTCAGTACCGGGAGTTTATGTCGGAAGCTACCCCGCGGAAGTCAGAAGTGCGTGAGGCTCCATATTGGAATTAGTGGTCATGAGGCTAAAGTGCGCCTAGAATTTAAAGTGATAAATTTATGTAACATTGTGAGTTGGTGTAAAATTGTACCATTACGAAGTTGCGTACATTTGCTGTAAATACGACGACGTAATTCAAGCACTTGTGTATAATTTAAGGAAAACTCACGTCCGACGATTCAGTGCTCATTATTAACATTGATCCGGAGGAGGCACGCTCTCTTGACGAGCGTAAGTTGCAAGCAGCCACAGAAAGGTGCCAAGTCTAGAACACGTCCACATTTATCACCAGTAATTACTGTAAACAGTGATGAAATATTTCTGGACACAGCATCTTGCATTCATAAAGCAAGGAAGATAGCTCACCTCCTCTCCCTGTCTTAACATTCCACGCTGAGTGGTCTCATGGGCGGTGGAAGCACTTGCCGATCGGCAGAAGGTCCCGTACTTGGTAGCCAGATCCAGTCTCCTTTCATTTCTCATCTCGTAAAATTTACGTAAAATATTAGAGTCCAAACTGCTGCATAGGTTGTTAATAACTGTCCTAATACAAAGTAGTAATCCAGAGTCACAATAAAACTCGAAATAAAAAGTATTAAAATTGTAGTTAAAAAATGTAAACCAAAATGTTATCAATAAACCAAGGCAGAAAATACAAGATGAAGTTGAAAGCATAATGACAACGAATTACTACAAACATATAAATTTTGTCACATGCAAAAGGGCACTATTTTATTTTGAGAAAAGCACACTTGCCACTTGCTTGGGACAGATAGAGGATTGAGTTTTCAAGCCGAAAGAATGTGTAGGAAGCATCTTAGCGGCCAACGAATTTACAGTACAGTGAAAGAGGGGGAGACAGTCCAGCTGGGAGCAGTGGCGTAGCCAGGATTTTAGTTTGGGGGGGGGGGGGGGGCAACGGTCACCCATCCCTCTATTGAAGCAGGGTCCGGGGTCCTCCCCTGGGAAAATTTGTATTTCAAGGTGCATAATGAGACAATTTTAGCAGTTTTCCTAGTAGAAATATAAAAAAACTAACAACACAGTCATGCCATATTTTGCATCGATTTTTTTAATTAATTTTTATAATGTTAACAGTAAATTTTACACTGTCTTACAGTAAAAGATTTACTAAATACGTGTATTTTATATTGATTACGTGAATATACAAGTTGGGACATAATTTTGCGGCAGTGTTTGTGTTTAAAGATACACGAGTAAAGATGGTTGTTTAACGTGGAAAAAGCTGAATGTTTACTAGGCTTCATGCCTTCAAAATAGTAAAGTTTTGATGAGGCACTACTTATGTAAGGAGCTGATTTAATACAAAGTTCGACATGATAGATATTGAAGGTGTGTATAAAACTGCATCATGCAGTGGCGTAGGCAAGATTTAAATTTTAGGGTCAACATTTCTCATTTTGCAAAATTAATCATCATTGCCAATTTACAAACATATTTCTAAACAGCTTACAAATATTATGTATTATCAATAACTGTTCGTAAGTACATCTACGTAAATAAAAACCATTAGTGATTAAGTAAGCAGTTTTTTTAACTCTTGCTAAAACAGCTTTATGCATTAATAATTTAATTTAATTTCGGAATTTGACAAACTTTTGAGATCATGGCATGTATTCACGGTGTTAAGTTACATTACAATATTTACATGGATTGCATTGAAGTGGTGGAAATACAAAAATTACTGACAACAACATTCTGAACGGGTAACAAAATGCTCCCACTAGCATGAACATCCATAAACATCAACATTATATTAGCTATGCAATGCGCTACGTACAGTATCAACACATTGAATGTAATCCACAAATTTTCTTGTATTCTTGCACGATAATTTAAGTTTAAGGAAAACAACAATTCTTAAAATATATTAACATTACAATAAAAAACATTTCAACGGTTAAAGCATCACAATACCATATGAAATGAACACTTCTGAAACCAATATGCTAACAAACAAATAAAAAACATTTCAAAGATAAAAACAACAAACACCACATAAACAATGTTAGCAATTAATAAATAACCAGTTGCTAATGTTTTCTTGATCACCATTTTGCCATCAAATTCTAAATACAATCATACTACAATAGCTAAGTATTACATAACTTTTAGAATAGCCACAATAAATGTACTTCTTAAAATTTTCTGGTTTTCTTTTGTTCGTTCATGACATTTAAAAACAAATGAGCACTCCTTAAGAAATAAGATGTATTAGCATTCCACTAAAAAAAGTATTTAAATTTAAAAAAGTCAACACAACAATAAATTAAGACAACAATAAATTAAGACCACAATAATAAAATCACCCTAGTATTAATGATTGGCTACTTATTTGCCTAATACATCTAATTACTCGCCTAATACATCTAAACAAGCAGAAGTTGTCTGTTCTTCTTTGCAAATTTCGCAAGTAACTTGTTTTTGTTTAATGGTATGCTGCGGTGTATTGACATCAGAGCTAGTCCATTTAAACGGTCTTCTCCAAGGTAGTTTCTGAGATATGTTTTTAATCTCTTCAGTGTTGAAAAACTTCTCTCAACTGATGCTATGGTAACAGGATTTTCAGAAGAATATGTAAGTTTAGATACAACATGTCTTCACACATCTTCAGTACAGTGATTGCATCCTTGGGCAGCTCGCCTTTGCAGTTTTTCCATTACATGGTCCACAAATCCAACTCACCACTGAACATAATTATGTGTCATTGCAAGTTTAAAGTGAGCAATGGTCGTAACCGAGAGTTATTTTAATCGCTTCCAATTACTTGGATAGTCAGAAATTAGACATCAAGACGGTTAGATATTTCAACAGTTCAGCTGTTACCGTGATGATCGTTTACGTAAAAACCAAGGAATCAAGAATACACAATTGAATTTTAAAAAAGTAAGCTAAACGGCAATATAAATATTCTGAACTGCACCTAATAACCGTAAACTAAGAAGCAGCGAGACAAAAATAAAGTAAAAAGAAAAAAAAAAGAGGTTTGGGATATATTTTGGATAATTTTACGCTCCTTTCTGTTGCCACGTAGAATTAGTGAGTGGTGCGGTGTGTAGTTCGTAAGACCCAACATTAAAAATTGAGTTCGAATTGGGGTTATTTCGTGAAAAAAATTTAACAATTTTATAATATGCGTATTGGTGAAATCTCTTTCCAAAAATCATTTAATTTAACTTATTTGAGAAATGCAATATTTCTGGCCTGAACGAACAGAAAAAATGCCGAAGTTCTCGCCAAGAATATGAACTGTGGTATATAACATGTCATACATGATTGTTTTACATAAAACTGCCGTAATTATTGCCAGTATATTTACATATTAGGATAAAACATAGTTCAAATATGCACCTATATTTTTAAAAATACATTACACAATTTAAATATATTTGTAACACCTTTAAAATGGATAAAACTACTTTTTGGAAACTGATGTATCGGGAAAAATAAAAACAACCAAACTTGTAAAACAGAAACAAAACGCATAACGTTTTGCTACGTAAGGGGCCTCCCTAGTTAGGCTGCGTTTGTGTGAGGTAGGAGCCGTAAGGTCGCCGTTGACCGGCATATCCGCGCAAGCCACTCAGGGTGTGGTCTACCACAATTTTCATCATCATTATTTTATTTTGTATTTGTACCAAATATTTTTTTTCTTGTTTTAGACACAAAATGTGAGTAAATTTGGCTCTTACGAAATTTTTATCTCTCATAGTTTTCGCGTAATGGCTTGTTAAAGTCATATTTTGCATGTTTCCGCTTTAACGACAACACTAAAACCAACTGAAATACCAAACTCAAAAAAACCACAGTGGATAAACACATTTCAGGCTACAATGACATGCTCATGAAATTAAAGAATAAACATTACTTCTATTTAAAAAAAAAATATTGAACTTTTTAAATTTTTATTTTCAGTTTCAGCAAATTTTTTAAAATTCAAATAATTTTTATTCCTTAATTTCATGAGCATGTCATTGTAGCCTGCAATGTCTTTATCCACTGTGATTTTTTTGAGTTTGGTATATCAGTTGGTTTTAGTGTAGTTGTTAAAACGGAAACATGCAAAAATATGACTTTAACAAGCCGTTACGCGAAAACTATGAGAGATAAAAAAATTTCACAAGAGCCAAATTTAGTCACACTTTGTGTCTAAAATAAGAAAAAAAATATCTGGTACAAATAAAAATTTAAAAATGGTGATGAAAATTGCGGTAAACCACGCCCTTAATGTGCAGTGCTTTACTATCATAATTTTTCCTATGGGACTTTAAGCGGTGACCACATTATTTCATTTGTGGCCAGCCAGAGTAAGTGTAACTCTTGTTTATACAGTTGTGTTTTCCGAATCTGGTTATTCTTTTTCCGCATACGGCAGTCCGGAAAAGCCATTTATGGCCTTTTTAATGGCCCGAAAATGAGGTTTCTAATAAATGTACCGAATTTTTAAACCATAGTGACACAGTTTGAAGCATGAGTTCTTAGTAGATTTACAAATGTAATACTTTAAATAGTTTTGCCAAAAAAAAAAGAATAGCCGTAACTCGCTCTAACGCATTTAAAGCGCAGGTTGGGTAGGTGCTTAAGGTCACATAAATATGTTTTTTCCGGCATCGTACCGGCAGGTCATTTACTAGCCAGTTCCCATACACCAGGAGGAACAAAATTATCGAGACGAGAGTAATTGAGTACAAGACTGCAGCGAAATCAACTATGTACATCGTTAGTACTCTGTTAATAAACTCATTATTATTTACGAATTCACCTGTCACACCCATATTACGTACCTATTAATGGCTTCCAGGGGATAAATAAGCGTGTTTAGAGGACTTCGCTTAAACGTACACAAATAACTGAAACTAGCAATACAATGATTTCGCTGTTTAATTCTTCCATCTCGCATAGACAAACACAAACAGAGCTAGATGAACCAAACAATTCTTAAAATTTTAGTGTTAATAAGGATTCGTGTCTTTTGTATTTTATGTGCAAGAAAAATGTAATTGTGTATTCCGTTTACATTCAATATGCCACAACGGCTTTCTTCGTTGGACTGTAATTTTGTTATATCATCTGCAGGACTTACTTCTACGCGAGACGACGCCATAGTTGACAGTTAAGTTTTGCATACTAGTAAATTTATTTAAAAAATAAATCACAATGTTTTTTCAGACATTGTAATCTTAACATTTTAATGTTCATATAGCATCTAATGTTAACGTGTTTATGACACCATGTTGAAGCGTTTGTCTTCCGTCTCCCTTCTTGTAACTGCAATTGTATTTGTGTTTCCTCTTATTCAGGAATATTTTCTCACTGAATAAGTTAATGTATGTTGGTAATAAACAAGATTTCCTGTCAACAATTCTCACGTGATGGTAAACGCCATTTATTTCAAGTGCCTCGAAATTATTGTAAGATTATTATTTTATAAAAAAAACTACAGTTATATTACTTTATTCATGAATTTATACTTGCATAATATGACTGAAACGAATGGGAAAGAACAGTAACAAATAAGTCACACGTGTATTGCAAACGCTATAAGCTATTCAAATTGGTAAATACGAAGCAAAACAACTCACGATTAAACACAACTATAGTTTCATCACAAATAACCTTAATTTTGTTCATATTTATCATTCCTCCTTAATAAGCACGTGAAAATAAAACATTCGAAGATCTCATACAGCCAATTGCAACTATACACACATTTGCATGTGTTTCTCTTACCTACTGTTAAAATAAATATAGGGTTTAAGATGCAGTGAGAGAAGAATCAATTTTAATCACCATTTCACTGTTCCGTTTAGCTAATTATGTGATTAGATAAATATAAAGTCCTCGGAACGGTGTACTTATATTTAACCGGTCTTTAAAAATACACTGAAAGAAAAATATTATAGGAAGTCTTCCCTGCTAAATTATTTTTTAGTCAGCACAAAACAATTTTGTGGTGACCACAATATTTTAGTGGTGACCACAAAATAAATTTTACTGGATGAATGCCAACAATTTATGTTGTGGCTGCCACAAAACATTTTTTCTGTGTACTTGTTAGATATTCTGTGAAAATACATTTTCGTTTCATTAATAGTTGAAATACAAAAGTTCCTTAAAGCACTTTTTCTTATTTACGTAAGCAGTACTGAGAAACACGCTTTATCCCTTTTCCCCTCTACTGTTTTAAATTTCGTTAAATTCTGAAAAAACTTTTAGGTGTCATTCTAGTAAACCATAGCTATTTTTTTATTTTGCACTTCTTAACAGTCAGATATCAAAAAAACCTCAACTTACATTATAGGAAATACCTTAGTGATGTTAAAATCACTGCTAATACTGATCAGGTTCGAGCTATATCAATGATTCATTAAAACACTTTCACGTCTTTTTTACCTCATAAATAGTAGAACTTCTAAAAAAATATGTAAATAAATAATTTCTTAACACCTACATCTTTAGGGAAATATACCCGTAAAAATTAATGTTTATAGATGCAATATGTTTGGGTTGGGCATTGTTGAGTGTATGAGGACATTCTCTTAGCTTATATATTACTAGGCCTAATTGATGGTTTGACATTGAAGGTGTCAGTTGAATTTAAAATACAATATCCAAAATTGTTGAAAAGACTTGCGTCTATATGTCTGTAAGTTGAAACTGCTCTACCGCTACCTATTTTAGCAGTCTTACTCACACAATTCTAGTAATAGAGAACAGTGAATTATTTGAGTATTCTTCCACAACTCAGGCCCAACCACCAAACAAATTGCATAAGAAACTTTACCAGACCTCGTCGGCTCTGCCTCTGAAAACTCATCAAGCTCAGCAACTCAAATAAAATTGCATGAAATCCTTCGCATGACTGATTTTGGCAACTTTTTAAAGGGTAAATGACAAAATTTTGTTGTATAGCGATTGAGGTCTATTAAGAAGGGGTTATTTTGGCTCAGCAAAGTACATTATTTCACTGAAGATTTTAGGTTTTGTTGTTTCCTAAAACTTTTAACCAGATACGATAAATAAATGTAGTTTTTAAACACTCGACTCCCAACTATCTCTTATCAAATGACATCAGAACAAAAAATTACATTTTGAAGGAAGCAAATTTCCCTCCACAGGGTTAAAATTCTATTATTTACAGTGACAATAAGCAACATTTTAACTGGACATACATTAATAAAGTAATTAATTTTATACCTTATCAGTACCATTACACCAGCATCGTCGCCTCCCATTCCGTCTTGCTTCGGCACTTTGTTAAAATATGACAGAAGATTACTTCCTTTTCCTTTTTGGTCACACATAATAAAACTTTCGTGCAACAAAAAATAAAGTTACATCGTAACAGCGTAAAAACTGCTCTAAAAATCTAATGTGGCACAGACAGTTACAGCACTGAAGAAGTGATGTCCTAAGTCTACAGACTGAGACTAGACTCATGTCATGTGGATGACAAACTCGGCACGCTTTCTAGTCCCTCGGAGCAGGCAGTGCTATTGTTGTTTGAAGGGTGTAACTCAAGGGGTAGGTAGCAGCTGACCAGCCTGCAACCCTGCTGTGCCAAGAGATAGCACTCAGAAAAAAAGAAAAAAAGTAGGCATGGGGGGGAGTGGGAGGGGCTTTACCTGAAAGCGAATTCTTGAAGCTAAGTACAAAATACACCTAATTCTGTCTTCCAATAGACTAGACACATGACTATGTGAGACAACCGTTATTTTAGTGACTACAGTAACGGTTGCCTCACATAGTCATGCGTTAAATAATTTTTTTAATACCTACAACAAAACGTATTTGTAAACATTTTCATTTAAATTGATTGCTGAAAACATTCTTAAATATATTTATGCAGCATTAGGTTTATAGTCGTAAATTAGAGTTTTCGATTTTTGGGTGGGGGGGGGGTGGAGGTGGTGTAGCTACCACAGATAACAAAAGCACACTTCACACCATCACGAAACTGGCCACAAGCCTTCTTCACACAATGTCGCCGTAATTGTTCCTTGTGATAAAATCACAATTTTTCACGGAAAATTTGTTAGATATATTTTAAAGTGCCTTAAGAAGATCTCATTAAAACCAAGTTTTCGCTGTTACAAAATTGTCTATTACAGATTCTACAGTATTTCTAGCATCGAGCATGGTATCCAGATCCCTTGCCAGTCAACACCTTGTTCACCAACAGGAAGGAATCTTGAAGCGAAAATAGTGAACGACAGTAAATGCACTACCATGAGAGCTAAACATAAATTACAGACAGAAATGTGTCATAGTTGAGCTTTGTTATTTGGTTTCAACTGCTGTATGCTGGCCTTCTGTTAACCCTGTTGTATAAGAGGACATGGGGAAGGGGTGTAGAGATAAATGGATGCAGGTCTTTGACCTCTATCTGTGAAACTGTGCATGGGTCTAGCAGTAACATGGTTGTTCGATGTTTCTGATACTTCTTCAGTTTTGTTTAACTTTCCTCTGTTTAGATTAATTATCATTTCTTTAACAGTACTAGCCCAGGCATGCCTTTTAAATGATTTTAAAAGGTTTTCACCTATATTTAAAGGTTAAGGGCTTGTTCCCGAGTTTTTTTCAGACTGGTGCCAATAACTCAAATATTTTTTAACCAAAAGTTTTGAAAAAATTTGGGTCAATGTACAATCACATGATGCACAATATTGTGGACGGGTTTTTTAAAATAATGTACCATTCACCAGCAAAATAATAATTTCCTTCATTTTTGCTTATTTTCACGACGAAAAAAGGTGGTACTTTGGGTAATGAAATCTAAAAAACTGTTCAGTTTAATTCTACAAAAAAATTCCGCTACAAATTATAACATATAAGTGTCAAAACTGTGCAGCGAAATTTTCATATGAGTATTAGGTAGCAATAAAAATAATATTTTCAAAATCACTGCAAAACTCTGTACCAAGGCCTTAAAATGGAATGATGTATATGACAAATATTACATGTATATGACAAATATTACATGTATATGACAAATATTACATTTCATGTGTTCCACCACAATGTGAATTATGAACTCAATCACATTTGTGGCCATAGATATACTTGCATAGATATATTACTTTATCAACATACATTTTGCACTCGAAGTCTATCGGCGCGCGCATGGCCGTGAACATGCAGTACCGTGGTCTCAATTTATTGACAAGATGGCAGCAGAATGACGGTAGAGGAGTATTACATCTACCTAGTTATCATACATCTATGAATAAGTGTTAACACAGGTTTGTTTACATGAAATGTTTGTTTTTGAAAAGTTGCACATAAAATTTTATTTTCATAACGGAAATAAACAAAAAACATTGCTAGGTAGATCCTTGAGGTACCTAAACAGTGATGTTGCAAAAAGTAGGAATACAAATGAAAATCGAGTGGGGAAACAATTTTTAGCTATTCTATCAGAGAATAAATACAATTTGGTCTGTTATGTATAAACTAACTTAGACTATATTAATTTTTTTATAAAAAATTTTAATACTTACTGAACGGGACTAAATAAACTGGGGAGAAATGTTTAAAACTGAGGACAAAAACACAGGGAAAATTATTTTCATAAATAGGAGAATGACAAAATCTGGTGAAGTAAATTTTAGCTAACACATTTTGAACACACAATTCAAATTAAGTACCAGGTCCATATTATAAATATTAAAAATTGATAACAATAAGGCAAACACCACCCTTTTTGGTTATTTGTAACAATTTTTATAATGATACACAAATTTTTTTTCAACTTTAATAAAGTTTTTTTACTACTTTAAAAATTTTTCACAAAATTTTTACACAGCTAAAAGTATTAACATTTAATTTTTGCACCAAAATTGCCATTTTTTATTTAGAATTTTTAGAGGTCCTTACTAATTACAAGACAAATTATTACAAAACCTCAACAAAAGATATGTACGTGAATACATACTTCATAGAAATGGAATTTGTATCAAATTGAAACAGACTATCACAACATTGAAACCAATGAGAAGCACACACACAGCAAAACATAGTCACAAAATAACGATAAGAAAACGTTATAAAAAATTGGCATAAACCTTGAATTCTGCACAGCTACGATATCTACAACACAATTGCCTAAAATCAAAATAAACTATTGTACACATTCTTAACTCTTTCACTGCGGGATAAAACATTTTAATTATGCCAAGATATTGAAAAAAAATTTTTAATCCATTTTTCTAAAAGGTTTATTTTTGGTAATTTCAAGCAAGAAAACCACGTACAGAGTCATTTAATTCAGTGTCAGACTAAAGTTGCATGCCATAGTTTAACAATATTTTGTACATTCAACTATAGTTGAATGTCGCAGTGAAAGAGTTGAACAACTAACAGCCCCAAATCAAAACTTGAACATCCACAGCATAAAAAAAACAGAATGTAATGGAATATTAAAAACTATTATTCTTTAAACTTTGTACCTTAAACATAGCTAACCTACGATTCTGCATGTAGCATGTTTTCAGCATTTCTAACTACTGCAATTACGCATCAATTCCAGAAAAATTTACACTACTCACAAGAGTGAGTAAGAGAGATTTTGGTCAGCGCTCAACATCGAGGTATTTAGCACTGGTGAAGGATGACACGAGGTGATTTTGGAGCAGGGCTCAATAACACAAATGTACAGTATAAAACACTGAATCAGAACTAATTCAAAATTTGTATTTTTCAAAAAATTATTTTCATCGCCTTTGTAAAAAAATTGTAATGATTTTTTTTTTGTTTGGCCATTTTAACATGCCCTCGAACAGCACAAGGTTTCGGTAGAAGTACATGGGGGAAGGGCTGTGCATGTTTTAAGGATCCATCCCAGCATTTTCCTGGAGTGATTTTGGAAAACCCTGGAAAACTGAAATCATAATGGTTGGAGTAGAGGAACAAACCCGGGTCCTCTTGAATGTGTGTCAAGTATTTTACCACTGCTCTACATTGCTGCCTTCAGCATATTATTTATTTTTATTTATTTTATTTTATTTTATTTATTTACAACAAATTTACAGAGGGCAAAAACAGCCCGAAGGCCTTGAAATTTACCCCCATAAACAAACAACAGTCAGGGGAACACAAATACATAAAAAACAACATAAAAACAACATAAAAACCACATAAAACAACATAAAACAACATAAAAATAAACACAGAAAGAGTGCAATAAAATTGAGGTGATTAGAAAGCGGTGAGTGAGATACATTCGGTTTCAGTTCCCCTTGCATTTCAACACACAAAAAAAAAAAATAGTTACAAAGTCAAATATTATAATAACAAAAAATAATATTAACAGTAAAAAAAATTGTTTTTCAAATACAGTAACACCAGCTTTTCTGTACAGCTCTGCAGCCAACAAAAAACAGCATTTAGAAAGAGCTTCTAGTATTTGTGTCCTTACTGGTAGTATTAACCTTGGTGGCAAATGATGCCAAATTAAGTAACACAGATATTTAACATGAATGTCCTGTCTGAGACATAACTATCGCTACTGAAAAAAAGTTTTGTGGCAATAGCTATATGAATTTTTAATGGATGAAAAAACATTACTTTACCTTAAAGATATATAAAGCACTGCTCTAATAAGTGTTTAGTTGAATGTGTACTGACTGATATCGTGGGAGCTACCAATATGTTACAATTGTATCACATTTCATCGCACTGCATTGCACATCTTTACTGTGCGAAGTACTTTGGGGCACCGGTACCTTACTGGCAGCTTCCACCTTATCCTATGTTGGGCGAATGTCTACTGGACCTATTCTGTAACGCAGGAAATTCACAACTGTAGATGCAAAAACACATTTGGATTTCTTTAACCTTAACCCTGTCTTGTCAATTCTAGCTACTAATTCTGTTACTCGAGTCCGATGTTCTTCATTTGGTCCTGCAATTAGTTTACCTAACAGTACCACTACTCCCTCTACACTTGCTAACAGTGTCTCCATGAGTCTTAGAAGCAATGCTGGGCCACACTCCAAGACCATAACATGCAGCTATGTATAGTATGAAGAGATGGTCAGTCGCTGCCAGATCTGCCAGTGAGAACGCAGAGCTCCAGTGAAGACACAAGTACCTTACAGTATACCGCAAAACCCATGGTTTCATCTGCATATTGGCTTTGCAGGCTCCTTCCAAGGAAAAATTTTCCCAATTGTCATCAATGCATTCTCTAAATGCCCTGAGGTAATACTAACGCACTCAATGTTGTCATCTGCTTTGGTGCAGGAGCATAGACATATTTTTTGCATCCATGGCACTCCTGATATGATTGTTTCTGATAACAGGACTGTCTATTCATCCAATGAGATAATGTTTTTAGAGAAGAATGGGATCATCTGCAGACACACACCTCCATGTCACCCTGCTAGTAATGGGCAAGCCGAATGAACGGTACAAACGGTCGACGATTAGTTGAAGCTACAAGCGGGCGATTGGAGAACTAGGCTGCAAAGAATGCTGTTTACGTTGCACACAACCTTAAGCACAGTTACACAAAAACACCTGCAGAACTCTTGATGGGTATAAAATTGTGAATTATATGGGACAGATTACACCCCCTTTCACCTTCCAGTGCACTGGAAGGTTGAACACATGAAGTTGGGAATGGGAACGTGAGACAGTATCTTGCAAGGGATTCAGTGTTAATACACAACTATGGGCCAGAACCAAAATGGATCCCAGGTGAAGTTGTACACAGAGAGGACCCAGTGATGTACCAAGTACAAGTGGAAGATGGCCATATTACATGGAGACATATACACCAAATATTCTGTGACGCATGGATGCAAGACGAGGTTGTTCAGACCAGGTAAGAGACAACACAGATACAACGGCTCAACCAGGACACAACAGACTACGTCACGAGGCTCCTAGGTGATACGTGGGGCTGCCCCCAGCAAGCGGCTCATCCTTCGACACCAGGGGTCTGCACACAACTACAAGGACATCCAGCTGGGCCAGTTACCCTACCTGGCTAGAAACATCACTTCAGACTCAGAGAGCTGCCCCTGCTCAGTCTACAGGAAATGCTGAGCAACCATTTTGGGTTTCCAGATTAAGAAACTCGGGTTTGTTCACAACGGCACACAACAGCTGGGCTTGAGGGAACTATGGAACTGTCGCTACTGAGGACTCTAACAGGTGTGGGTGACGAGGACCAAGAGTTGCAGAACCCAGCAGCGATCGTGATGGAATCATCCTCATTCTGAAGTAGAAGGAAGCCAGAAAAATTTAGTGACATAAGTGTACAAAAGAAATTGAGTGATAGCAATTAGTTATGATGTGTTATGAAGAGAGTAAATCTTAGAGGGAAGGAGTGTTATGTATGGTAGGTTAGGTATGTTATGTGTGGATGCAATGCTGGTTAACTATTAGAGTAGTTGTGTTGGCAAAACTGAGGTTGTGTGTCTGTACCCAAACAGATGACAGTTGACATCTAGGCTCTGGCAAAGGCAGACACAACGTTGACATAATGAACTGTGGAATGGATATTGAGGGAGAACTGTGCAGCATGTCCAATGGCATACTTGCCAACTTTTCAAAATTAGAATTAGTAAAACATTTCAAAAATAATTAATTTCAAGTAAACTGCACGCGGCATTTTTTTCATGAAAAATTCTCCAACCCTATCCTTTTAGAACATTTTTAAAACATGAAATATAAAGTTTATTACCAAAACAATCCTTAATAAGGTTAACATATTTCAAAATCCTATGTTCTTCAAAAGCAGAACTATCTTACCTGGAGTCTCTTGCCCATATAAATGTGCTGCATATTCAAAT
>PNEQ01061365.1:0-24112 GCA_003012365.1 Medauroidea extradentata | reverse complement strand
CTGCACATTACACACACATCACACTACCTGCACACACACACACCACAATACTCGCACATTCTGCAGCGCCAGTAGCGACCAGTCACGTGGCGAGCGACAATCGTGCATCTCCGTCACAGGCTCGCATGTCTTCACTAGTGTCAGCGCCTGCACATTACACACACATCACAACACTATACTACACACAGCATCACATCTATAACACCTCCGTATTCTATAGCCGTGTTCAACTATGTATATTTCTCGGTATACGACGCCATTTTGAAAAGAAAGCTAGGCGTTTTGCAAGTTATAGTTGACATTCGGTATCGTTTTAAATAGTGGTATAGCAATGTTATATATTTACAAACATAAAACCACTAATATAACACTATAAACTTATTAAAGGAGCAGTTTATTAAATTTATTCAAACGGATTCTATTTGTAACGCCCGTATGGCCTATGGTTTCACATACGGCCAGAAACATATTAGTCAAGGAAATGCTGATTTATTGGCTAGTTGTTTCAAACCAAAATCAACGGGTATGCCTTTCCAAATTCTTCAAGTTAACTCTGAAGGGCACTTGTAGTATACAAGTGTTTAAGTACATAAGTCCGTGTTTGAATTCAGACTCAGCCTAAACTAGACACTAGTCAGATGATATAAACATGGAATATTTAATAGTTTTCAAGAAGAACTTCAATTCAACGATAATTTAGCACGGAATGCTGTGGTGATTGGTTGAAATACTAATTTTGTTTTACTTCTGGGATGCAGAACCATTATGTATCCAATATTTAATTCCACTCAAAATTGCTTATGGTTTCCATTCTTTCTTTCCTTATAATTTTTTTTGTAAAAAAAAAGTCTTTGCTGTTGAAAAGTTAAATCTTCGGTGATGATAAGCTAGCTTGTTCCATTACATAACATATTAGTATTTCTTTTCACTTTTAGTAGCCTCTACATTTAATAACACTTGTATCTAACTAAAAATAATATTACCAAATGGATTAATATACAACTAAACTTTATCTTTAGTGTATATTTGTTCGTAGGTAAGTTATTCGTTAGTAGTTTCTTCTAATTATTTTTGTGTATTTTGGTACTTAAGATACATTTGTAAACCAGCTACGCCAGATTAAAAAGTTGTTCATACACAGCAAATAAATAAACAATAAACTAACCCCACATGTCAATCAAGCTTTCAGTCTAAAGTGATTCTTATGAAAGGTAATGTTACACTTGGAACGTAAGTATGTTAACTTTACTTGCACAATGGAGATATTATTATTTTTACATTCTGTAATAATTTAAAAGTGCGTTTAATTTAATGAATAATGGTACCACACTTTCATTATTTGCGTGAGTATAACTCGAGAACAACGTAAATAAAAAGAGCGTTTATTTTAGCTCGGTGAAAACGAGTGCCGCCATGTTAATGTCCCTGTGACGTCATTGGACTTGTTATTGCATGTCTGTTTACTCTAACTCTACAGCAACTTACGTTTAGTTCGTGAAATTGCGTTAAATCCGGTTGTTTGTGTGATAAGAACGGGTGTGTCAGGGACTCCAAAAAGTTATAAGTATCTACAGTAGCTCCTTTTTACAGTAATACAATTAAATTTACTCACTCCAAATACTATATTAACTACAGCGCCATGTGATAATACAATGTGGATTACTTGGTTTCCAAAAAAAACTGAACTTGAAACAGTCTACTATTAGAGACAAACTTATAGTTTATGTATGCAATGGTTATGTAACTGTATTGAGTACAGAATGACACGGTATGCATGAAACAAATAAGAAGTTCTTTTAAGTTAAAAGTTGCGACCAAATCTTGACATCTGTTCAGTTTAATGTGTTTTTGCTGTTCCAATACGTGGCCACCCCGCCTGTAGACACGGCTGAGCCAATAGGCGAGTTCAAGGCACCCGTTATTCGCTGATAATTCGAGAGGTGGGCGGGGTTTTGCAAAATGCGTCAATAGATGGTAGTACTGCTACGGCAGTTTTCACGGTCGACCACAAGAAACGTAACAATAACTGAAAAACAAATTGATTTTTAATAGATAAATTAATGTGCTATATCTATATAATTTTCCCAATTCGCGCAATCGGAATGCTAGATCACCAGACTGTAAGAACCAGCAGGTTTATTAAGAGGGCGTGGTACATAATTCAACGCTAAACGCATTAATCTATAACTGTAGGTTTCTTGAACCCAATTTGCGAAAATTATACAATAGCAGTCCTAGACAATAGTTTTAGTCAACGTTTTAAACAAAATTGTTTCCAGTGTTACGAACTTCTGAGGTACAATCTCTGACGCCGGAACCTCGTGCATTTAACTGCGGCGCAAAAGATCACGCGTAACGAATTAGTAATTCTGGATAAATATTTACTCATAAAGTTGGCAAATTCCATTACCTAGGATTATCATTGAGTATTTTATCCATATTGGCTTCGAAATAAACGTAGAAATCAATTTAATTTTTCAGCGTTTATTTATCTACCACGCACTCTTAAACGCATTCAAACTGTTAGCTTGGGAGGTTCACTGTTTGGATGCGTCCGACCTTCAAACGATTTACTTTAAACCAAAATGTATTATACTACAGCGGATTTGACACAATAAAATGTATTCGTAGTAAGTTATCACTCCGGATCTTGAACTAAACTGACATAACTCAAACCTGCCACTAAAACATCGCAATGTGCGAGAGCTACCTTGCTGTCTTCACTCCTCTCAACTCAGTACCAGTGAGATCTTCATTTTTAACTTAAAAAATCTTCAACTGCAAACATTTTACGAGTTAACTTTTAAGTAACCGGGTTCATTTAATTTGCCCAGTTTAGTAAGTCAGTGTAAAATTACAAAACCTACTATAATATCTGACGAGCGGGCGACAAACGAAAACTGTCCAATTACGTCATACGCGTGTTAGCCAACAGGAACGTGTTTCCAATGTTTACGGCGTGTTTGAAAATATGGCATTTTTTAAGTTCAATAAATTGAAAATTAAAATATGCGCGAAATTGTAACTTTACGTGGTTGCATTTTGTGCGAAAATATTTCGGAAGAATAGTGTAAATATTAAATTGTTTTTCTAGGTACTATCCCCATTGGACAGTAATTTACCAGGTTTATCCTACTATTGAATAAGGTAATAAGAGGTTCGCGAGAGTACAATTAGCCAACCTTGTGTCTCCTAGTTAAGCAATGCTCGTGCTGTTCGTGAGTACCTCAACCAAGTATTTCGAGGACTCTGGATAGGCAGGGGAGGACCTGTCACGTGGCCTCCTCGCTCCCCTGATCTATCACCCCTGGATTTCTACCTGTGGGGACACATGAACAGCCTTGTCCACGAGACGGCAATGGACACGGCCGAGGAGCTCGTCGCACGCATCGTTGCAGCAGGTAAAGTGATACGGACGAATGCCAACCTGTTCCAGCGTGTGCGACTGTCCTTGTTGCATCGTTGCAATGCATGTATTACTGAAGGTGGCCGAACATTCGAGCGTTTGTTTTGATAGTCATGTAAACATGTATCACTTATGCGGCTGTGAACGTTTTAATTACAGTAAAGTATTTGCTACACTTGTTTTCAGTACCGTATCATTCGGTGTATTGTGTGTTGCCTAAGTGTCAGCCCACTAAATCTACGTACTGTATTTTGGCCATTTTCTCGGACATGCTTCACTTTACAGTGTAACAACAAGACGACATTTTTTGTTCATCGGGGTCTCTTGATACAAATTATAGCATTGCATGTCCATAAAATCTGATGACACCTACGTCTGAGCCGGAAAGGGGGTGACCACCCCCATTATTTTGATGACGGTGTTTCGAAACACATTTTTCACGGACTGTCGATAAGTGTTTGCAGAACACAGTATCCGGCGAATTATGATTTAATGTTATGTTGTTTACGATTTTGTACCAATAAACTAGTTTGAAATTCGTTTTTCGAGGGCGTATTGTTCCCTTACGAAGTGTGCTAAGCGAAAATTCGTCTTACGTAACTGTACTTCATTTTCGACAAGGAATCGCCACACGAAGTTTGTAACATACTTTAATTTACACCCTGTATGTGTGTGTACTGATAAACTCACGTATCTTTCTAAAGAACGAGATAAATGTGTAAATTAAATTAAGACTCAGCTTAGGATCGCGTAAATGAAACAGGAATTCTAAATCGGCAAATCGTCTGTACCGAGCTGGTATTCTCCAGTCCAGCAACCAACTTTGTATTCCTGTGAAATGACAGGTGATGTACCGCCTGTAAATGCTGCAACCAACATGATTATGAAATGTCAGAGGTTGCCTGCAAACAGGCGCTATATAAAATACTTTCCACATATTATTTTGATGAAAACCTGTAATTCCATACATTAGTTGTATGACTGAAATATCATTATATAATCCCACATACCACTGAATTTGAAAATGTTTGTTAAGTGAATACTTTGAAACTTACCGTTGGTAATTTTACATTCCCTAGCTGTATGATCAGCATTCAACAGAAAATTTTAAGTCATCGACGAATAAAGATAAAATATCTGCGACTATGCTTCATGTTTAAAGTTTTATTTGTATGACTTTTGGTAATTTTTAGCATACTACTGCACACGTTTGTAATCCAACTATTGATCTGTAGACACTCTAACGTAATGTTCAAACAGTACAAAATTTCTCAACTACATTGTCTTGCATATTTATCTTTGATAACTGTAGGTTGAAAGTTATCATTTTGAAAACTATGCTGATCGAAGCATTTGAAAATTGAACACTGTTTCAAATGTAAAAAATTAGGCCTGAAACTCGTGGTCACTAAAATTGCTTTTTTATAGTTTCAAACTCATTAGATTGTGTTTACCAAGAAAATAACATGTGTAAAATACTTAGTGCCTCACGATAAACATGTAAGAGATTGATACGATAAAAGAACCAGAGTATAAAAAGTGCTTTATTGGTCTGTGTGAACAATACGTAGCTTAACAGCAGTGCACGCACTACCGAAATGGTACGTCGTACATATAATAAGCAGAAACCAATAACAATGTACTTAAACAATATTGTAAAACAAGATCACGTAGTAAAGCCACTCACATACTGTACTAACAAATGGGTTGAAGAAAGCTGCGGTGAACGAAACACTTTAATGAGTGTGGATGACGGACGTGACATTCCGCTTACGACACATAAACATGACATTTAACTTGATATGTGACACCGCGCCCTATTAAGCAGTTTGTATGCGAGGTCGTGGACATTCTCTAGAGGAATTATGAATATGAAGACCTCTGGCCGGTCTGATGCTGAAGAGTTATGACTCATTATGAAAACCATACGTTGTAAATTAGCAAAAAAAAAAAATTAACAATCAAAGTTTATTTACAAACGAATATGATACTGTGTGTCGAGAGCTAACATTAAAATAAAAAAAAAATAGCTTCAAATTTTGGGCTTAACTAACGTGCGATATTAGTATTACTTAGATCTCGCTGAGAAAACATTATGACTGATAGAATACTGTAGAACAATTAAACGTTCAGCTACAGTACATATTGTGCAGAATGTAGAACTAAACCGAAAATATTTAGCATCTTTAACATTCGACGAGAGAAACTTGACGGTAATGTAATATTCATAAAAATACATGATGTAAAACTAACTAATGGGAAAAATATTTCAGTGAGTTGGTCTCCCAGCACGTAAAACAATTGACATACGACAAAACAGACAGTCTACCGAGATGCCAAACAAGATGGAGGGTTCAACAAGTGCAGGAATACACGATTTCTTGGGGGTTTTTATATGCTTACGATATTTATTAATTTTTTTCTTCAGGACATTTTTTTAATTTTTGATCTCGAGATCACCCTATAACCATCAAGGTAAAAGATGACAGCGTTTCGATGATGGGGATAATTTAAATGTCATCAATATTCAACAAGACGAATGGTTTCTAGGTCAACGATCCCCAATTAATGACACGAACCTTGCGTACCCAAGAGGAGCGTTTCATATTTTTCTTGGTACGCAGACATTTTACTTTAAAATGAAAATATGTGTCCGGTAGTAAAATTACTTCAAATTCGAAATACTGAAAACAATATGCATGTTGGAACGTAAATCGCGGAAAAGCTCACGGGTACAGGTAGCCAGACAAATGAGTACAGGAACCACGCTCTATTGTCAATAGAATGGGCGTAATACCATCATGAAGGATGTGTTAGTGAACGTGTTAAGTGACGATAATTCAGCAACCACTATGAATGGAACCTTCCGGATTCAGATCAGATGCACGACGACTCGTCTGCAGGGAACAAGTGTGACCACCATCCTACGCCCTTGTGTTGGAAACACGTGTCGCATCTGTTATTATGCATGTAGTTATGGGCCTGTGCGCTTGTAACAACCCATCGTAGTGAATTAAGAACCAGAATGACGGATAAGGAAGAAAAAAATTTGCACTTGTCCGAACACGCTGAGACGAACGTTCCTGAGATACATGCACTCAGTTAGGCAATGCCGTGATTTTGAAGACATGCTGCGGAGGAACACTAGCGATGTAAAACTTCATTACCGACAGTTATGCAACACACATGACAAGGAAGAAGGAAGGGGAAAACTTGTATGCAGGGGTGCATGCAGGACTTCTTTAGTAGTACGTGTAATGCAGTAATTATTGTTTCAACTCGCTGGAATGCACAGGAGCTGCAGTGTGTACGTACCAGCTCATAACTCGACACAGTAATTACACCTTGTATTTACATTACACGAAACATTGTTACTTGACACCTTGTAAGTTTAAAAGCAACATGTGTTCAAACTTTCCTCTGTCTATCCCAACACAGACACGCACATGACAGACACCGCACGCAAGTTATCGTTGGTTACATGCTTTGCAGCAACATGCAGTCTGACAAAGCATTTCTTAACACTTTCCATATGTTCACGGTACACTAGTTCCTTAATAAATCCCCACAAGTAGTCTAAGGGATTGAGATTAGATGACCTTGGTGGCCAGGGTACAAGTTGGTCCACCCCTACCAATCTACTGACATCTGCAGATGCAATTTAATTTTCCGGCGATCTGCTGCACTGTGGAGCGCTGGTGCTCTGGTGGCACGTAACGCGACGCAGCGCTAGTGGAACATGCCCTAAGAGCTCCGGCAGTACGGTATCTCGCTGAGAAACACTGCATACATACATCAGGTGAGTCTGTCTGTCAAGAGATACGGTCCTATCAACCGGCTTCCCAGAATACCGCGCCAGATATTTGTGTTCCCTCGGACCTGACACCCCTGGCACGAATGACACGAGGATTGCCGTGATGTCAATGGTGGTGTTGTGCCAATTAAGTACACTATCTTAGGTAAAATGAGCTTCATCAATCCACAGGATGTGACCCCTAATGTTCGGGCTTTGTTGAAGTGCCGTCAGCATCCAGTGACAGTACTTTAGATAGCAAAGTCGATCCTCTTCCATCATGTGCTGTGCGGGACTGAGTGATATGGATACAGCCCATCACTATGCAAGATGATCTATACAGACTAATGACTCACACTGACGCTATACGAGCTTCAGGTGGGATCCGTTGCAAACATCTGCAGTATCGTTTTGACAGCATGTCACCATGTAGGCCTATACGCTACACGGATTGCCTACCTGTCAGCATTGCCTAATGCTCCGATTTTGAGTGTTTGTATCTCAGTAAGGGTTTGTCTGAGCGTGTTCGGACAAGTGCACCTTTTTTGTTCCAGATGCCATTTCGGTTATCAGTTCACTATGATGTGTCACTACAGGCGTACATGTACAGAAATACATGCTTAATAACAGAGACAACGTATGGGATGGGGTGGTAATCACACTTTGTTACCTGCATATGTGTCATCATGAATTGAGTTGAATCCGGAAGGGCAACATTTCATTCGTAGTGGTTTTTGATTTGTCGTCACCTAACATGTTCATTAACACAACTTTCACAGTGGTATTACGTCCATACTGTTGACAATAGATATGTGGTTCCTGTACTCAATATTCTTGATTTAGGTCTGGCTACCTGTACCCGTGAGCTCCAAAACAATTGTGTTCCCCCGAGGTTCAAACCAACCTATGGGCTGGCAACTTATCATCATGAATTGATGATGGAGCAGTGGCAGAATGCACGGTCCTGGTAAACGTAAATTGACCGGTAAAAACCCGCCGCAAACTGCAACGTCTGCCATGTTACTCGCATGTGAAGGTGTGGAGCTACCCGGCCAGGAATGAACCCCTGATCTCCGTGGTACGATGCGACTACTACTACACCGCCGGCTCTTGTAGCATTAGTAGACAAGTGTTTGTTGGCTCTTTGTGGTGTGGTGCTGTCTGAACTTTGTGAGGTACAAGGTTGTAGCACAGTCATCTGGGCATGTTTCAAGACTATTCTGTTGATAGTTATAATGACAAATATCTAGTGGTGCGTCCACGGAAGGGTTTTGGTGCTTGAAACACTTCCGAAAATGTGATCAATATTTTTGAATATTAGTTATTTTTCTGATTGGTAATATTACCGTTTTACTTATACTTGTTTCGTAAATTTAACTGTTTGGATTTAAAACTATGATGCGTTAACTGCCAAATCATCTGACAAAACTTTGGCATGGAGAGTCCATGGAGTAAAGAGCCGTCTATTTCTTTTTTTACGATATGAAAACTGCTTAAATAATACTTCACCAAAAATCAATCAACTCACTAGCACAAATCTGATCGTGACGCCATCCACAGGCAGTAAATCTTCGGAATGCACCCGTAGCCACATGTGGCATACATGATACATAATGACTGTTACGATTAAAACAACATCTTAACAACTATTTAAGTAACTGTTCATTCCAAATGTGAGACATTGTGCAAATCACCCAAACATTAACCACAAATGTACCATAAGCATTCTTATTTCAGTCACATGCTAATGGGATACTGTACTGAGTATTCTCGTGGGCCATATATTGAAAGATGTCAATCATTTGAAGCTAAGTGGTACACATTAAAATTATTTCATTATTACATACAGTGGCCTGTTTAACAAGAAGTTCAGTAAAAGTGGACGAAGAGAACGTATGCTGTGTTTGGAACACCCTGTACATCTCGGGGAAGGTGCAGCATGTAGGCTACGGTAGACGGCCCAGTATGTCGGCCACAGTGACGTACAGCCCGGATATATACGAGCCGTGACTCTCACCTTGCCCCTGACGTCCGTGACCAGCTCCGTGGTGTGCAGGTCATCCGAGTTGGTGCTGGCCGAGCATGGGTCCCGGTATCGGCTCGCACATGCGCACAGTGGCTGCGTGAAGTTGAGTCGTACGTACACTGCGTTGCATACCTGCCACACACATACACGTATCACTTGCGCCCATTACCAGATTTACAACATTGATAAGGGACACTTAGCAGCACTCTTTTTTTTAGGTCAAAAGTGATGATTGAGACTGGCATGAGAACAATATACTGTGCTAATTAATATGAAGCCATTATATAGCAAAAACAATATCAATATCTTTTATTTGCTTAATAAAGTAATGTAATTAAATTAAAAATATTATACACACATTTTTTAAAATCACTAATTTGTGATTGAAGCTGCAGCACAAGCATCATATTTACAACATTTCTTCGCGATAGTAGTTGTGTTTCTGCTACTGGTAGCTGCTGCTATCTACTGCATTCCTGTCTAACCTCGCATACAGCATTGTACGGCCACATACAGATAAAGTACATTCTACTACACAATATTAAATACGGGATTATTAACGTTCCCGTACGATGCCAATACGGGACACTGATTGTTGGTCTTGCATACGGGAAATCCCGTATAATACGGGACGTCTGGCAAGTCTAACCCAGTCATAGGCTTGGTTCAACATTGTAAAACATACGCGCAGCACACATAACGTAACTGCACGACTAGAAACCTTGTGCACATTTGTTTTACAATTGAATTTTTCTATTAATCTTAATCATTCGTTGCTATATGGAATACAACTGAGGCCAAAGGTGTCAAGTTTCTTGTACCTTTCACGCCAACCTCTAAGTTTACTAAAATATGTAACCGTGTCGTAAGGTGGTTGCTGAAATCTGCAATCTACCCTTACCTGAAGAGATCCAAGAAGATCGAAACACGGGTATGTCATTCTTATCCTTGGACGGCCTTACGGTTAGGATAAGAAATGGGTTTAACAAATTGCTATATTCCCACCGTAGCGGGTGGTGTATCGAGCGGAGCTCACTACATCCTAAAGATATACCCATGAACATGAAATTACCAGCTGAACATACTTGAAATTTAATCATATATGGGGTTAAAAAAAATACACGCAAGACTCAATAAATGGCACAATATAAAATATTATTTACAATATAGAAAAATTGCTTTTAACATTAACATTTCTTGTTCTCGTTTTGTTTTATTCTGGTGTATTATGGAGGCTAAACCAACATGACTGACATTCAGCAAGTCCTTTGCTATCATTCATTACTGTCGAGAAGGCCGGGGTGAAGGTTGGGCCGGCTACTCGACTAGTGAGACATGTCTGTTGCCCTCCGGCCCGAAGAATGTATGAGGCGAGTGTGAAGCAGCGACGGAATGAGAAAGGCGGAGTAAAAGGAAAATAACCCAAACCCGCGGCTAACAGCCACGTCCGCCATGTTTCCCACAAGCAAATAGTCCGGAGCGAACACGCCGAGGATAGAACACAGATCTCCTAGTTGTGACCCTTGGATCACCGCGGCCCTTATTGCCTCTTAGCTAAATTAATTAATTCTAGTTTAGACTTACCGTTTAGCTTCTTAGTAAAAAAAAAACACACAGTAAAATTTGTTTGTCTTTGTAATAGAACGATCTTTCCAACACATGTCACCTTAAGTTAGGACATGCTACCATTACGTCTAATGATTTACATCAGCAAAACACTGAACGACCCAGCCCAACTGGTGTAACAAGTTAACGGTTAACTACCAACTTAGAGAGTTCTGTTATTTCCCATCGTACTGCAATTTTACATAAAATCATATTTCTAGTTATTTAAAAGTTCACATAACCAAACTAAGTGTACTACGTTATGAGGAAATTGGTAGTTAAATGTTTAGATTTTATTATAAAACAACTATTGCCAAATTCGGAATACTCTATATAATGCGCTATGATTCAGACATACTGAATTGGCAATTACTTAAGTAATAATGTGCGTGTTGGAACACAGCATTAGTTAGTAATGGCGTTGAACATTTCCCTTTAAAATAAGACGGTAGTGCGATTAAATACATTGTATAACGCGCTACTAGACTCAATGTACAGTGCATACTGCATTAATTCACGGCAGACTGTAGCCCTCCGTAACTGGAGTGAATAGATATAATCTTTACCGAATATTCTCGAAGTTTGGGTTATATGTATCGGTAGTCTTACAACCACGGTACGTAACAGCTATGAAAAAAAGTAAAATAATAAAACAAAGTATTCATAGCTCGTAACGTAGGGAAATTTACAACTTACGTCTGCCTTACGGAGTTTTTCTATAAATATATTTAAAATAGATTCATAATTTTTACGTTTTCATTCTGATGGTGATATGACAGTAAAACATTTGTTGTGTATTTTGTAATATCTTATATTTAAGTGTGCTTAGAATTATAAATACTTGAAACTGTTTGTAGCTGTTACTTCAAAATATTTGTTTGAGATTCATGTTGTGCAACATTAATTTCTATCGTAAAGTTACTGTGCGATGATTTTGCATTAAATAAATAAAAGCAGTTCGTCTATGAAAAAAAATTCATTAAAAAAATGCAACGTCTGATATACGGGATGTTACAGAAAGGTACGGCCAATCTCTCAGGAAACATTCCATACACACAAAGAAAGAAAATATGTGACATGGACATAGTCCGGAAACGCTTAGTTACCATGGTAGAGCTCAATTCCTTACATCTCGTTAAATGCCATCGTAAATAACACTTCGTACAGAAAATGTCCCAAATACCCAATGGATTGGTTCTTTACAATGTACTTTACTTCCTAGGTTCACCGCCAGGTGACCCACTTGACGGAAGGTAATCTGGACTGCATTGCTTGTGTTGACATTTAACGAGATGTATGGTATTCAAGCGTTTCCAGACATTTGTCCATATCATATATTTTCTTTCTTTGTGTGTGTGAAATGTTTCCTGAAAGTTTGGCCGTACATTTTTGTAACAACTTGTATTGTCTATACCAGCATTTTAATGTAAAGAATAGAGTTTTGAGTGCACCTCTAATCGGCAGTAATGTAGAACGTACTTCAGATAGCGAGGTATAGTCACAATTTTTAAATTTATTTATGTGTGTGTATATATATATATATATATATATATATATATATATATATATATATATATATATATATATATATATGTGTGTGTGTGTGTGTGTGTGTAATTCTTGTTGCAGATTCATTTCTGAAAATTTAACTTCTTTAGAGCATAACATATGTAATGGAAGAAGTTGTGTTGTCGTAAGAAATTGTATGCTAGTTCTGTGATGGCATCTGAAATCGTCCAAAGTAATTAATAAATATTTTATTCGAGACATTTCTACAGCATATAATAATGCAGGTATTCTATTAATTTTAACTTAAACTAGTACACAGAGTCTTACATCGTGTCTTAACGTAGCCATAATTTTAATGAAACTGAAACACATCTCAGTCCGCAGAAATTAATAAATTCGACAACAGTTCCTCCTCCTTGAAGCTGCTAAAGTAGGGGAAATCATTTGTATGAAATAGTGCTAGTTTTTAGTCGTTACATGGGAGTACATTTTCGTCTTATTAAAGAAATTCCTCAACCAGTTCTCCCATAGTGACATTTCCAAGACAAAATTTGCATGTTTTTACTACATGCACATCGCGAAAACCAATACACACAATAAAATGAAATAATTTACATTGAAAGTACAAGTAACGAACTACGGAGTGAAATACGCAAAACCCAGTACAACAAATTGTTGTGTTTTGTACAAATTGCTAAATTAAAAATATTGAAATTTCAAAAATTAATTAAGAGTAGGTCTACAAAAATTTTTTTGAAACGAGTTTTTGTATACTGCAATACGTAGCGAGCGACATGCAGTTTCAATGTATAAGTAAAATCGAAAAAAAAAAAAAATTACTTTTAAATGCCACTATCAGAAAACTAGCTGAGCTATTTTTATAAGAGAACAAATAAATGTGACCCAAATAACTTCTACAAAACTAACACTACTTCATCCAAACAAGTTATAAAATTATGATTTTTTTCCTACTTGAACGTCCTTAAGCAAACCAAGAATGAGCTCATATGTTAACATTTGATTTGTAACTGTAGTGTTCACTCGATAGTTATCTTGATGTAGTGACGTGTATAAATATGTGTAGCAGGGGCTGGTTGTAGCAGTGGCCGGCTATGTAGGGATAACCGGACATTAGCGACACACAAGGCCGGCACGTGGGAGCGGGTCTCAGAACCGGTGTCACTGACACCCCACTAACCGTCTTACAATGAGATCGTTCCGTTAAACAACTCGCCTTGCCAACTGAACACAAGGTCACCTCGTCCTCAAGGCCGGGCAGGAGTAATATACGATCATATTGTTCTCTCTCATACGATACTTTTGGCTACGTTGTTTCTCAAGATAGATGCAACGCATTCGTTTAAAATTGAGGTATACAATAAAATTGGCATTTGCTACTGATGTGTACAATGATATGGTCACCGCTTAAAGTGCCACAGTAAAAACAATACAACAGGAGCACTACTCGCGTGTTTACGCCTTAGGATAAGGAGGCGATACCACAATACATGTGTCGGCCTGTGTTGCTGGTAGCACCTTATTGTCGGCTCACACACACAAACATACCCTTCACCAGGCTGTCGCCTTAACAGCGAAGCCGTGACAGCAGATGTGGGGTGACAGGTGGGTACGGAGCAGCGCCTTTATTAAAGTGGGGAATGGGAGAACCCCAATAAAACCAACCTACAATGGTAGCTTCCATGCACGATACTCTCATGCCAAAATACGAGTAACCCCAACCACAATCACACTTGAACAGTCTTTGTGAGAGGCGAACGCTATAGCCATTCGACTGCCACTGCCCCATTTCACATACGCAAAAAGGGAAGAACTTGGCATTCTCGTAGAGTTCCTGGCACTTCGCGTCGAAAGCATGTATTACACGTGTTTCCGGTAGGACAATAGTTGTGTTAGCTGTGTTGTAGTACATTGGATGCAATTTGTCACGCAGTATGGAGTACACTTGGGATGAGTATGCATATATGTATGTGATATTTGGTGAGTGTCGATGTGCGGCCGACATGGCTGCACGTGTGTATGCAGAATGCTATCCACATCGACGTCATCCATACCCCAACGTATTTGAACGCCTGGACCGTCGTCTCAGAGAAACAGGAATGTTAGCTCCCCACAGACATGATACTGGGCGAAGTCGCCTTGTCAGGTGCCTGTGAACGTTCAACGTGTTATGCAGGACGTGTACGTTGATCCTCGAACATCAGTCCGTAACATTGCGCGACGAGCAGGACTGTCTCGTTCAACTGCGTGCATAGCGTTCTACAGGGGGGAGATCTACATCCTTTCCACTTCACAAGGGTGCCACAGTTAAGACCAGAGGATCACCAACTGAGACTTGACTATTTCACGTGGCTTTTGCAACCATATCAACAGGACCCACATTTAACTTCATCAGTGCTGTGGAGTGATGAGGCCACATTCACAAATGAAGGCGTGTTAAATATCCACAATGCGCATTACTGGGCTCTTGCGGACCCTCATTGTCATCGTGGACGGGCCTTCCAACAGCGCTGGTCAGTAAACATGTGGGCTGGTATCTTAGGAAATCGCATCATAGGACCGTATTTACTACCTGACATACTAAATACTCACACGTACCATACGTTCCTGCGTGATGTACTTCCAGAACCCATGGAAGAGGTTCCGCTTCAATTACGTCAACGAATGTGGTTTCATCACGACTGGGCACCGGCACATCGAGGGCGGGCTGTTAACCAGTATTTGAATGCCATGTGGTCTGAGAGGTGGATTGGCCGTGATGGACTCGTGAGATATCCAGCAAGGTCCCCGGATTTGAATGCCCTCGACTTTTTCTATGGGGCCATATGAAGTCCGTAATGTATGAAGACAACCAACCCGAAGACATGTTTCAATTAATAGTCCGCATACAAGCTGGTGTTGTTGCAAACCAGAAAATGCTACTGAACGTTCAGAGAGGTTTGGTGCACCGCCTTGAAATGAGCATTGCGGCTAATGGAGCCAACTTCGAGCAGTTGCTCTAGAATTGCTACATAATATGTATCTGCACAAGTCCATTATTTGGTTTTCATTACATGTTGTCCTTGTCATAAATTCTATTGACTTAAATCCGAAAATGTGCGTGTCTTTGCTGTCAATTTTATCACTTTCAGTTGACACCAATTAAAATTGTCCACAAAAAGAATGTGACAAACTTACTGCTCTCCTTACAAGTGTAACATGACTTCAGACGACTTACAGTTGGCGATGAAGGGCTGACCAAACAATTAATTTAACTGTGATAAATTACTGTAGAATACTTGACTTGACGCTCTGGTATTCGACTAATATCAACCACTGGTTAATTTATGCTTAATGTTGCATTATACCTTATTTATTAAATAATAGCTAGTAACTTATGATACTTAGTTGCGTAATGGTACAATGATTGTGACAAGTGTTTTCCAAATACGTTTTGCTTGTAGCTTATGTTTATAACCCTATAAAATCACATTATTCTAGCTTACGTGTGGATTCACTGAATAATATGCAAGGATTTTCCATATCGGTTATCATTTTAGCCTTAAATATTATCTGCATATTAAATTTGAAAATGGTATTGTATCACTTTATTTTGATACCAATATATTGGTAACGGGAATCTGACCAACATTAATGTTCTACCAGTATACTTACTGCTGTCCTCTCACAAGTGTAGCATGCTTTCCGTGTGATGTTGCAGAAAACTCTACGTCAAACGTCAATTTACGACGACGGCTTAGTAAAACAATTAATATAACAGCAATAAATGACCGTACAATTCTTGTTTCTTTACGCCCTGGTAATCTTATGACATAAATTAAAACTTAAAAAAAAAAAAAAAAACTCATCTGGCCAGGATTCGAACCTACGCCCAGCAGTAGTAGTATGATAGCTGTTGAGCGCAAGAGAGGACTAACTCTTAGCTACTTGCAGGGTTGCCACATTGTGTTTGAAAAAGTTGTCGTACAACATTTTGCCACTTACATGTTCGTCTCCAATTGCGCCCAGGATTCGCGTGGTGTGCTTGTGTCCGGCCGTTTCTGAACACTCTGTATATATATATATATATATATATATATATACATACACACATGATGGAAAGAAAATCGCGGAAAAGCTCGCGGGTACAGGTAGTCAGATCTAAATCAAGAATAATGAGTGTAGGAACCTCGCCTCTATTGTCAATAGTATGAGTGTAATACCATCGTGATAGTTGTGTTAATGAACGTGTTAAGTGAAGGTCATTCAACAACCACTACAAATGGGTATGCAGGGATGCAGGCAGGACGTCTTCAGTGGTACGTGTAATGCAGTAAAACAAAGATATGTTTTAGTGTTAAAATTTCCTGGAAACACAGCAACAGTAATGTGTACGTACCAGCACGTAACACAAAAGTGATAACATCCTTGTATTTACGTTATACTAAACTGTCTTGGTTACATCTTGTAAGTTTCTGAGCAACATATGTTCAAATTGTCCTCATCTATCCCAACATAGGCATGCACATGCCACACAATCGTGTTCGTTACATGCTTTACAGCAACATGCAGTCTGGGGGTGTTGTGCCAATTAAGTACACTTTCTTGGTAAAATAAGACTCATCAGTCCACTAGATGTGACCCACAATGTTCTGGTTTTGTTGAAGTGTCGTCAGCTTCCAGTGACAGTACTGAGGACGGTGAAGTCGATCCCCTTCAATTACGTGCTGTACGGGACTGTACTGATATTTATTACAGCACATCGCCATGAAAGATGGTTTGTGCAAACTAATGACTCACACCGACGTGGTCGCGATATTAAAATGGGATTCATTGGAAACATCTGCAGTAGAGTATTGGCAGCAGGTCAGCATGTACGTGCAACACGGGTTGCCTACCTGTCGGCATTGCCACAATGCTCAGACTTTTGAGTGCCTGTATCTCAGAAACTGTTTGTCTGAGCGTGTTCGGACAAGTGAACCTTTCTTGTTCCTTTTGTCATTCCGGTTCTTCACTCACTAAGATGGGCAGCTACATGCGTACATGTACAGAAATACGTGCATAATAACAGAGGCGACCCTATGTTTCCAACGCATGTGATGGGATGGTGTTCACACTTCATTCCCTGCACTCGTTTTGTCATGCATCCGAATTGAATCCGGAAGGTCAATGTTTCATTTGTAGTGGTGGTTGAATTATCGTCACTCTATTCTCCATTAACACAACTATCACAATGTTATTACACCCGTACTATTGACAGTAGTGCGTGGTTCCTGTACTCATTATTCTTGATTTAGGTCTGGTTACCTGTACCCGTAAGCTTTTCCGCGATTTGCTTTCCACCCTTTATATAAATATATAAAGGGTGCGGAAAAATTACACGTCTTAAATATAGGGGTGGCTTGGGGGTACTAAAACAAGTATTTTGGAGGTAGGAACCATGAGTCTCCGACTTACCGTTAAGTTGTTATACGCGTCTGAAGTTACGTGTCATGGATTGCCTACTTCAAGGCGCGCCTTTGTTTGTCATGATTGTAGCTGCATGCAATGTCATACACAACTCTATTCTACCTGGGGCCCCGGTCTGGAGTTGTGAAATAATTACATTGCGATATTGCTAGAAACCACGTAACTGAATGTATTTTGCGGTTCTTGCGTGAAAATAATTTAGTGGTGAAATAATTCCATCCGGGATAATCTGACACATGCTCTTCAGGTGGTAAGATGACGCCTCGAAGACGACAGCCATGACACTTTTGCCGCGACTTGCGATAACCTCGCTCTTTTCGAATAGCGAAATAACAGCAGCAATTCCGCACATATATTAAACTTGTGCTAGCACTTCGCTGGTTATTTTTAATGTAAAATTTTCCAGTAAAACACGAACTTTACCACTACTCGTGCATTTAATTTTTATCCAGAAAAACTTTTGTTGTATTGCAATTTCAAGGTTGGTATTTATCGATTTGTTGGTTTCAAGTAATGTATGTTGTATCTTATTTTAAGTACGCGTACGAGAAGCAAGTATTAAAACAGGAATTCGTAAACCTATTGTAAACTACCTATCAATTTTAGGAAAAATTCGCGAGTTCAATTACCTTCATGCTGTAATCCAATGTCCTATACATACCTAAGTCCCGTCTATTCGTTCATTGTCTGTTGTCTGAATGAGTAGCAGGTAATGGACAAATGGTAGGGCTTCGGTATACACAGGATAATGGATTCTAGCATGTTGGTCGTTGAACTCACGAAATATTCCCAGCCCTGCTGATAACATGCAGACAGTTCAAGAAAGAAATATAGCCGTGTTCCGAAACGCGACACAAATACAAAAAAAACAGTAGCAACACAAATTGGGGACCTGAATTCGAAACCATGCTAACTCCAAAACGTACGAAATAGCAATAAAAGTAATATATTTTTAGTGTGCATTTATATCTGTCTTAAATAGGTTACTTATTAAAATACAATAGGTTTACTCTCATTGGTATCATATTTCAGAAAGAAAGAAATGTACAGAGTAAAGATATAATTTTTTTTGTTAATTCTTAAATTTTGGAGTTAGCATGATTTGGCATACATGTAACCAATTAAATCATGGACGGAATACAGTCGTGTATGAGGAGAGAGATGACAAAAATACGACTAGGTTCCTTTCCGGAATTGTCTAAGTTATATGTTCGTTGACAACAACTAATACTGGCTTTTACTTTTTGCTTTCATTATTTTTGCGGGGTTTATATGATCCACGACAGCACTTGCTCGCAATGGCTAATGCACAAAATAACGGTTTAGTTTCTTCATAGTGAGTTGTGCAAACATTGGTAGCTAAGAACTGCACTCTTAGTGATCCTCGCTACGATATTCTCTGTGCCATGTCAGTTGAATGACTACAGGTCGATAACGGTACAAGTTCTGCTTGGGCAACACATCGAATCCCTGGAAATAACATCTAAATTTTATGAGTGAGTTTCTCGCCCTAAATTTTGAAGGGACGATTGAGAACTTTTCAATATTAGTTTTATCAAATTGTTCAAATCTGAGATCAAACACGTGACAACCAAGATACATACTAGCATAATACTCGTGCCAGGAGGGGTCGCGGTGGCCAAGCGGTCAGACCTCTCGCCTCCCACCAGGCGATCCTGGTTGAATTCCTGGTGGGGTGGGTCTCCGGATTTTCGCCTGTGGGAACCGTGGCAGACGATGCCGCTGGTCAGCGGGTTCTCTAGGGGATCTCCTATTTTCCCCCACCCATTCATTCCGGCGCTGCTCCATACTCACATCACGTCACCCCTCACAAGCGTTTAAGACTGCGATGTTAAGCGCTGACCAAATTCTCTTCACTCACTCACTAGCGCCAGGAAATACTTCGCTTGGCCGTAAAAGTTACACATAAAATCCGTGGGAATTTTGAGTATCTCTTGCGACTAAACAGGCTCATAAGTTAGGTGTATCCGATGTAGACTATGGTATAATTTTTTGGTAAAGTATCCCATTTTTCACCTAATTTTGAAATGTCTACTGCCATTAGAAGGGAACCAAGATGTCGTTAGGGTTTTCCATGGTCCTAGAGTAATAATCACACACTTTCCAGAAATACATACTTTAGAGTAGGTGAGTTTTCGTTAGTTCAATCAGTGATTTTCACATTCATTGATAGAATATTTAATACTGACGTTGGTCGTATGGAAACATTTCCGCTATTTAAAAGTTTTTATTAATTCTCTTTTTTTGGCTCGCTGTTCGGTACAAATATAGCAAACTATTTTAAACTAATTTCTAGATGATCTAGTGACTTGAAATTTGAAACATAGCTCAGATCACGATGACAAGAAATTAAAATAAATGTAGGAAACTTTGTAAACATTATTTGAATTGTACAACGTTTTTAAAACGCATGATTGCAAAATTTTACATACACACATGTCTAAAAGAAGGAAATAATGTAAAACATATTTTAACATACTACGTCTTTAAAACAGACTGAAAAGTACAAAATAAATACTCCTATGAAAATATTTGTAAGATATTAAAAAAGGAGGTCCGCATGTGATACGCATGCAAGATTATTTAGTTCACACAAATCAATAACAATTTTACACGCAAATGACATGAACAGTTGAGCGAGTTCGCTCAATGGTAGCTACTCTCTACAGTCCTTACAGTTATGTATTGAATGCGTCCCACGATTATTCTTTTTAAATCTTACAAATACTTTTATAGCAGAAATTGTTTTGTACTTTTAAGTTCGTTTCAAAAACGTGTTAAATAGTTATCTATATAATATTTACAGATAAAATTAATTATTAATTTCAACTGAAAATATTATAATGTTCTCTTAAATAATGTGAAATAATTGTCGAAAGATAATGCATGTTATAGACGCCAGATATCTGAAACTTAAATTGTCTTTTAATTGGTACATGCTGCTAGTGCTTATAAACTAGAGTTTATGTACAAAATGTATTGCACATTGTAAGGCGAATTGAAATGAATGAAAACTTAAAAAAGTCATAGCATCCTTAATTAGTTAAAATACATAGTTATGTAAGTAATAATACCAAAATGACATAAGTAAACAAAAATACTCTTGTTTAGAACTCAAATAATACATTATGACTATAATGTTGTATGTTAACATGCCTACATTGCGTTCAACAGAGATTACGAAAAATCAAGAAAAATGAAAAAAAAATATATATGTATGAAAGCTGAGGAAAATCATGTTGGTTTACGTTTAAATAAATTCGAAGGAATACAGATCAAATTTAAGATCACATCTATTTTTATTCCCTTTCGTTAAAATTTCGAACAGTAGGCCAACTTAAATTATGTTGTGTAATATCATGTGATCTTAATTTTCTTAAATTACCTGAGCTGCGATTTAATGTGAACAAATGAACAGTGCAGTATCAACTATATATAATGATGTATTTCCTAAACAACTGTGGTGATGGTGTAGAGAACGGCTTGGCGAGGATTGCAAAGCGAGTCGCCCACCACACGGACACGGGATGCAGCCAATCAAGAGACACGCAGCTGCGAGGCCACGCCCCCGCGGTCGGGCCGCACGCCAAATTGCGGCGAGGGACACAGAAACCCCCCCCCCAACTATATGTTGTCATTCATCCACCCGCGGCCCGTGGTTCATCGCCGCATACAGGCCAGCGCCAGCCAGAGCTGCACTCGAGCGGTTCTATATTTAGTAACTATATAGTAGCGACGTGTAAAACTCATGCTATTTTCTGGCAGCGGACTAGACTGCAAGCTACATTACATCCGCTCCAAGTCTCCCGTTGGCCCACAAATTCCGTGGTTGGCCGCAGAGATAGCTTCTGGCCAATACGCGGCAGTGACCAATTGCCTGCAAAAAAACATTTACACACCTTACTGACATACGATGGGTTCACAACCATAGTTAAAGATGATCATTAGTAGGGCCCGGTAGTTTTCGCGAAAAGATTTTTGCAGCACTTTGTTTCAGTGCCTTACGTGCGCACCTGCATCTCTGCTATGTGATGAGTGATTGGATGCCTTAACTTACAACGTCTGGAGGTTAAACCCGCAAATCTAAGACGTGACATGACACAGTTATCCATGTACTGATTGGCACAGTCTAATGAATAACGACTCTTCACAAAAACACTCTGTCAATAGCCATGAAGTTTAGCTGCAGGTGTGCGCGATAATTTTTTTGTGCCGACATATCTTGAAAACACTGTGGTTTCTTGCAACACATATGATCTGGTGATGTACGTCTGACACAGCATAAATGTCTGCATACCAAAAACAGGTATCAAATATTACAATAGCGGGATTCTTATTGACTCAATCAAATAGGGCAACAACTCTACGTACAAGCGAAAGCTAGTAAGCTTCTGGTAAGCTGAACGTGTGTTGAAACCCAGCAAACTGTTAAGTTTTCCCGCGATAAACCGTCTCCTCTAACCATCATCTCTAATCATAGTGAAGGGGCTGCGGTGGTCAAGGGTCCCACCTCTCGCCTCCCACCAAGGCGGTCCGGGTTCGATTCCCGGCAGGGTCGGTCCCGGATTTTCGCATGTGGGAATCGTGCCGGACGATACCTTCGGTCGGCGGGTTTTCTCGGGAATCTCCTGTTCCCCCGCCCTTTCATTCCGATGCCACTTCATTCTCACCTCATGTCACCCCTATCCAGCGCTGAAGACCTCGATGTTGAGAGCTGACCAAAATCTCTCGCTCACTTTTAAACTCTCCCCTTCATGAAAATAACGGGGATTATCATCCTCTACTTGACTAGAACTTTTGTGCCGTTGAGTGTTTGGAACATTTCACGTTTCCGTTCGGGACAGCACACCCTAACCAAAGAAAAAAATATTTTTTTGTTCACGTTGCTAAAATACACCGCTTACAATATATTTCACTCTAATGTTTCTGTGCCAACAATACAATCATGGAATGTAGGCGTAACTGCTAAATCCGTAATGGAATTGCATACAGAACACATTTAAATGCATTTTGCCCTTAGAAAAATGCATCCTGTGCTAGCTACAGTTCTTGGAAATCATTTCATATATTTCAACCAAGTAAGCCTAAAAAAACTTACGTTCAAGCAAGTCCATACACATCCATGCGTGTCACACACCTTCACCTTTGGTATATTTCAGGTGAATTTCCGTAAACACCAACTGAAATTCGAGTGACAACGATGCTACACTCTAGTGGCACAGGTTGTAATGCCCACCTTACATGCAATGTATTGAGACCACTGACTATTTGAACGGTATAAAAGGTTTTCCTTCTTATAAACGGCCATTCTATCGACTTGAAACAAGAATACCTTTTTGTTACCTAGGATGTACTGGTCAGAAAGGCAAGTGAAATGTTCAAAACACCCAATGGCACAAAAGTTCTAGTCAATAAGATGATGACAACCCCCGTTATTTTCATGAAGGTGAGAGTTTTAAAGAGCGGTTTCTTGAAGGGTTGAGGATCTCACTAACACAAATAACTGTACAAAGAATTATAGTTTAACTCCTCGTGGTTTTGCCAAAATACAACTTCAAAATTTAATTTTCAAGAGGGAATCACTTCTTTCTGTTTCACGTTAGGCAAAAATTTCATCGGGTACGTATACCTCATTTCAGATAAGGAATTACCTCCCAACTTTTGTAATATAATTATTTAAGGAAAAATCCCGTGTGTATGTATATTTATATATATTTATTTATACATACACTCACAGATTGTGCTCAGGTACATACAGAGCAGTGGAGTCTGGTCTGTCACCAAATGACAACGCAAATTTCGCATGACTCCAGTAAGTAGTGAATCGTTGGAAACAGTCTAAATAATGTCTACAGACACTTGTTTAACATTCGTAACAGGACGACAACATTTTAGTAAATGAAATATAACGATACCGTGTTGAGAATAATCCAGTGAATAAGAAAATATTGAATTATTTTCAACACGCAATCATATAAATAACACATTGTTACTGTCACAGGAAATAATTATAATAATACTGCAAAAGAAATTAATAGTTCATGATAATCGTAAACAATGCTTGATTTATCTTTACAGTTTGAAACACCAATACTACGACTACTAATTACAATTTGTTGCTTACTTTATCGCGTACGTTTTTAAAGGCATTACCAACCTGAATTTTGTTTAGCAAATTTATATTTACTGCTTAGTGTCAAGTAAGCCAATTGGAACACACGTTAAGGCTATTAATAGTAATATAACACTTTCAATACCTTGTTTTTTTTTTTTTTTTTTTTTTTTT